>JAODAL010053541.1:0-25228 GCA_025379985.1 Phyllomedusa bahiana
TTTTTTTCAAATTTACTGTTAGAGCAAGATGCAACAAGACACACACACACTTCTTTATCCTTTTCTGTTTTAGAATAAGACTATAAGGCTACTTTGCTTATAGGTTCCAATGTTATGAAAAATGTGTGTTGCACAATATACTTTTTTGCATGATGTCTCTGTATGCAATAGTACCTCAAAAGTGGTGCATAAGTATAGTGATATATGCTACCCCAACAATAGCCAAAATACAATTTTGGTCTCCATTAGGTAAGTGTGGGCCTATGGATACACTTAGAAAATGTGTCAAGTGCTTTTCTGGTGCAAACAGCAAACAGATGTTGCCAAAGGTGTGAATGGTGCCTTATGGCTGTGTTTGTGATCCACTAGTGTAAACTTCTAATGCATACATAAATCAACATGTCCCAACTCTGTACTGCCTAGGCATGTACCTAGATTACCTAGATCACCAATTTCTCCCATCTTTCGCTGCAGAAACCAATTTTTTGCTATTGTTTTCATCATTAAAAACTATAGTGAGTATTGCTTGCCTAGCTCTGTTACATTCTTCTGTTTTTCCTTCTATAGTCGATACCAGATGCCTGTAAGTGGAAGAATATTCTTGCTAAATTGAATTCAGTCTGTGAGCACACTGGGGTACTGGTACTGTCTAATACTTAGACAACATAAATTTAGGCAGACTAAAAATGTGCCAGGTTTAACAAATGTCTCTTGCTGTAAATCTGGCACATATTTAGCCCACTTTTGTATAATTTCACATCATATAATTGTTGGATAGTTTGGTTAGAGAATTGCTGACTGTGTCCCAAAGAACACTGTCCCCACTGTCAAGCATGGAGGTGGAAAAAATTCTTTCCATTATGTTTATGCAAAAAGGCACAGGACTACTTCACCGCATCAATGGGAGAATGGATGGGGGCCATGAGTGACAACCTCCTTCCCTCCGCTTAGGACATTTAAAAATGGATCGTGGCTAGGTCTTCCCGCAATATAATGACCCAAAACATTACAGCCAAGGCAACAAAGGAGTGGCTCAAAAAGAAGCACATTAAGAAAGCACATGGAGTAGCTCGCCAGTTCCAGACCTTAATCCCATAGAAAACCTATGGAGGAGTTTAAGCTCCAAGTTGCCAAGGGGACAGCGTCAAAGTCTTAATGATTTAGAGATGATCGCAAAGAGGAGGGCCCAAAAATTTTTATGTGCGAAAAATCTCATCAACTACAAAAAATTTTAAAACAGAAAGGGGTAAAATAATTATTTCCTTCAGTGTATGAAAAAAAGGGATTTTTGGGTTAAAATTTTTGTCTCAAGGGGAACCAAAAAATTGAGAGTTGTTCTTTTTGTGGAAAAATAGTATGTAAAAAAATTTAAAACTGGGCCATATAAAACTAAGTAAAGGTTTTTTATTAGTGTTTTTCGATTATTGGCTATGTGTTATGGTGTGATTGGGTTATTGCTACATGGGAAAAAATTACCCGACCACTTTCAAAAGGGATTGGAGAACCGAAATTTTTCCCATAAAAAAAGGGGAAAAGGAGACTAGACTTATTCTCATATGCAAAAAAGACATTGGCAACATTCACAATTCATTTTGCAGACATTGAAGGGGTTTTTTCCCCCAAATAACATTGTGGTGACTTTAAAAATTTTTTTTACGGGGGATCAAAAATGGTTCTAAGGGGCAGAAGCTTTAGGACCTCTATACTTAAATGATAAAAATGATTCTCCTTTTTTTAATAATAAAAAAGGGTTTTTAAATGGGGTTTTTTGAGGTTTGCTTAGTGTGGGTGTAGTGCTGGGTGATTGATAGATGTAGTTTATTTAAATAAGCGTGGAACTATCCCCCCATGCCTTGAAGGCGTCTGAACAGGGGGGGACTGGGAGTAAAAATCCCCTGGCACTCGAACCACAAACCCACTAAAAGAAGGTTCCTCCCGTTTAAAAAGGGAATTAGCAGTTGCTATTGTGTGCGGCAAACTTCCTTTTTTTTTATCCCCCCTTTTTTTTTTTTTTTAGCACCATCAAAGAAAGAAGAAAAATAAAAGTGGACACTGAAACATCTAATTTATTGTTGGGACAAGTACACATTACCACTATGCAAGCACTGATATGAATTCTAATACCACCTGTAGGGAGGTCAGCTCCGTCACAGGGTCCACAATAACAAATGCGTTCACTTTTAACGCGTTTTATTAAACAGGAAGTCCAGAACATAAACAGCTTATCTTCAGCAGGTGCGTAAACAGAAATTAAACAGGACCTGGCTTCAGGCAGTAACGTATAACATAAACAGGTTCAGCTCAACATCCAACAAACGTAGCAGCATGTAAGCAGGGTAAGTCCAGCTTTCCTCAGAGAGCCTTTACACACACGATCTTTCCTTCACACCCTCCATGCTCGGAGTGTTGTACCACACCCAGGCTTGCTGACTTCCTGGCTTTATAGGCCAAAGGAAATCCCAGAGTGGATATGTGGGAGCAGTCCCCATTCCAACTCTAAGACTGCTCCAGTAAAGCCAGGCCCGGAATCACTGCTTAAAGCAGTGATGTAAACTTAATCAAGGTGTCTGCAACCTAAGGTTGCATTCCTATTTATTTGGCTCACTCCACCGTAGCCCTAAGGTACGGTGGCACATATTGGCCCTCAATGACAAGGTCTTTCATCTTGTCACATACCCCCCACCCACCCCCTGCCCAAAGCCAGGGGGCTGGGCACATTTTCCCATCAGACAGTGCACTCTTGAGAGTGCATCTGCATTACCATGTAATTTACCAGGCCTGTGTTCGACCTTAAAGGAGAAGTCTTGCAATGCCAGAAACCATTATTATTAACCATTAATAACCATTGTTATTCTGGCATTGTTCCCTTTTTTAAGCTTCATCCATCTTAATGGCGCATGGTCAGAGACCAGTGTGAACTGTCTACCCAACAAATGACATCTGAGGGCATCTAATGCCCACTTAATGGCCAGGCATTCCTTCTCCACAATAGAATAATTATTTTCTGCCGGGGAAAGCTTGCGGCTAAGGTACATCACGGGGTGTTCTTCCCCATTTATGTCCTGCAGCATTACTGCACCCAGGCCTACATCTGACGCATCCGTCTGTACAATAAATTCCCTAGTGAAGTCTGGAGCTACCAACACTGGCTGTTTACATAAAGCGCGTTTGAATTCACAAAAAGCTTTTTCAGCCTCCGGGGACCATTTTACCATCACAGACTGGGACCCTTTTGTGAGCTCGGTTAGAGGGGCGTCTACCATGGCAAAGTCTGGCACAAACCGGCAGTAGTAGCCAACAATACCCAGGAATGCCCTAACCTGTTTTTACGTTAGGGGGCGTGGCCAGCTTTGTATGGCTTCCACCTTGTTGACCTGAGGCTTGATTAGGCCCCTTCCCACAATATACCCCAAGTACTTGGCCTCTTCCATACCAACCGCACATTTCTTAGGGTTGATGGTAAACCCCGCTCTCCTTAGGGCATCTATGACCGCCTGCAGTTTCCCTAGATGACTTTTGCAGTCCTGACTGAAGATGACGATGTCATCTAGGTACGCTGCGGCATACCTCCTATGGAGGATTAATATGCGATCCATGGCCCTTTGGAAGGTGGCCGGGACTCCCTGCAGACCAAAAGGCATCCTGGTTTAATGGTAACACTCCTCAGAGGTGAAGAGGGCCGTCTTCTCCTTTTCTTCCTTTGACAGGGGAATTTGCCAGTATCCCTTGGTGAGGTTCAACGTGGTGATATAATAGACCGGCCCTAGGCTCTCGATAAGTTCGTCTACTCTTGGCATCGGGTAGACGTCCACCTTGGAGACCTCGTTAAGTTTTCTGTAGTCCTTACAGAAGCGCCATTCCCCACTCGGCTTTGGCACTAGGACTATTGGGCTTGACCACCCACTCTTAGATTCTTCGATGACCCCTAGTTTTAGCATCCGTTCCACCTCCTGGGACACCACTTGCCTACAGGCCTCAGGGATTCTATATGGCTTTATATTCACTCTAACATGAGGCTCGGTGACTATCTCATGCTCAATCACAGATGTGAGACCAGGTAGATGAGAGAACATATCCTTGTTTTGCTCTAACAGTTCCTGGCACTGCTGCTTCTGGGAGGGTGAGAGGGTGTCCGCAATAGTGACGTCTTGGAACCCTACTGTCGACTGGGTAAGCAGACATGGGGTACCCTTCATGTCCCTATCTTTTCAGGGATTGATGAGGTTTACATGATACACCTGGATTGGCTTCCTTTTGCCCCGTTGGTGTATCTTGTAGTTCACCTCATTAACTTTTTCGAGGACCTTAAACGGTCTCTGCCTCTTCGCTAGGAACTTACTTTCCACAGTGGGTTCAAGGACGAGTACCCGATCACCAGGGCGGAACTGTCTGATCCGGGCCGTTCTATTGTACACCCTAACTATGGGCATGACCCTGGCTATTCTCTCCGGCATTTGAGCCACGTGCTCAATGATACTCTTTAATGACGTGGCCTTGCTTTTCCAGGTCTCCTTTGCCAGCAGTTCAAAGGATAAAAACCCTGTTGAGGCCTGAGGGACTTCTCTTAAAGAGAACAGCAGGTAAGGTATTAAACAGTCCCAATCTCGGCCATCCATTTCTACGACCTTCCTGAGCATGGCCTTCAGTGTTTTATTGAAACGCTCTACTAGCCCATCCGTTTGCGGATGGTACACTGAAGTCCGTAACTGCTTTATACACAGGACCTTACACAGCTCCTTCATAACCCGAGACATGAAGGGGGTTCCCTGATCGGTCAGGATCTCTTTTGGCAGCCCTGTCCTAGAAAAAATGTGCACCAGCTCTTGGGCAATAGATTTTGAGGAGGAATTTCTTAGGGGTACTGCTTCCGGGTACCGGGTAGTATATTCTAGTATCACCAAAATATATTGGTGACCCCTAGCTGATTTTACCAGTGGGCCTACCAGATCCATTGCTAACTGCTCGAAGGGGGTCTCTATGATGGGCAGAGGCACTAATGGGCTCCGGAAATGCGACACTGGGGCGGTTAATTGGCAAGTGGGACAGGACTGGCAAAAATCCAATATTTCCCGATGACATCCTGGCCAATAAAATCTTTGTAAGATTCGCTCCCAGGTCTTATCTACCCCCAAGTGTCCTCCCAACACGTGAGAGTGGGCTAGGTCCAACATCATACGCCTATAGGGCCCTGGTACCAGCAGTTGTTCCACCACCTCCTCTCTCACTTTAGTTACCCGATGCAGTAAATCGTTAACCATGGCGAAGTGCGGAAACCTATGACCTGTCCCTGGTTCTTGGGGAACACCATTTATCACCGTGACATTTTCTAGAGCGGTTTTTAACGTCAGGTCCCTGAGCTGGGCAGTCCCAAAATTGTCCCGGGACACCTCCAGATCCGGGATATTACCCTCTTGGGATGATTCCTTATCTTCATCCCCGGCTAATACTACCAATGGAAATTCCTGTGTTACATTCATATATACATCACTTTCCTTTTTATTACCCTTCTCAGGATTGTTTGGACCCCTTTTGTGGTCATGGCCTTACCTCACAAGTCCCAAAACGCCGGAAAGTCTCTTCCCAGAATTATGGGGTACATAAGATCTTTTACGATCCCCACAGTATGGGACAGGGTAGCTTGCTCTGTAGTCACAGTCACCTTGGCCACTGGGTAGTTCTTAGTGTCCCCATGGATACATTGTACCCCAATCCTCTTGCCGGGAACCAGTTCATGCGGGAGTGAGGCCCTCAACAGGGTCACCAAACTCCTGGAGTCCATAAGTCCACACACTGCTACCCCATTAACCGTTACCTGGCAGACCTGGGGACCCTCGCCAGGTTAAGGTACGGCACTGTAGACAGGGTAGGCAAACCAGGAACAGCGGTGGCTTGAGTTGCAGTCCATAGGCTCCGAGGACAGGGGGCAGTGTGCTGCAATGTGCCCCGGACCTTGACACCTCCAGCAGATCACGGGGCGAAGACTCCTCACTGGACCAGGCTGGGGATCTGCTGGGACTTGGACTCGTCCCTCTGACAATGGTTTGGGCCACTTCTTGGAGCGCCCGGCAACGAACCTACCGGCCACTGGTCGGTCATAGGAGATTTCCACTGCCTGGTACCTCTCCACCAGGCTCACCAGGTCATCAGCACACTGAGGATCTCCCTAAGCAACCCAGTGTTGTATAGCTCTGGGCAGGGTTTGGATGAACCGGGGCATCACAACTCTCTTCGCCATCTGCGTCGGGGTACAGGATTCCGGCTGCAGCCACTTTTGCACCAGGTGGAACAAGTCGAACATTTGCGACCTGGGGGGCTTGTCTTGAGCATACTCCCAGTGTTGCACTCGCTGGGCTCGGACAGCCAGATTCACCCCCAAATGGGCGAGGATTTCTGCCTTTAGCTTGCCGTAGATTTTGGCCTCTGTCAGGGAAAGATCAAAATATGCCTTCTCCGGTTCTCCAGGTAAGATGCCAGGACTTCCGCCCATTGCTCTGTGGAGAGGTTTTCTTTCTCGGCCACTCGCTCAAAAATGGTTAGGAAGGCCTCCACATCATCTTCAGGCGTCATCTTTTGTAATGCCTCTCTTACCGACTTTCACACTCTGAAGTTGTACTCCGCTGGTTCCACCTTCCTTGGAGCGGTTTCTGCCAGCGCGGCCAGTTGACGGACCAGGAGCTGATTGGTCTCCCATTGGGCCTGCATGGCCTCTGTGTGTGCCCTCTGCTGCTGGGCACTGATCTGCTGCTGCTGGAGATTGGCTTGCACCAGTTGCTTGATGAGCTCATGCATGCTGGAAGCACCTGTTTGCACTGCTGCCACAGCTTTAACCCAGGACATGCAGTCTTTATTTGCCCTTTGTGACTCTTCCAGGTGCGTGTGACTGCCTGCATCAACTCCACCACTTGTGTGGGGGGGGGGGGGTCAGCTCCGTTACAGGGACCACGACAAGAAATACGTTCACTTTAACGGGTTTTATTCAACAGAAAGTCCAGAACATAAACAGCTTATCTTCAGCAGAAGTGTAAACAGAACTTAAACAGGACCTTTCTTCAGGCAGTAACGTATAACATAACAGGTTCAGCTCACCATACACAAAAGTAAGCAGGGTAAGTCCAGCTTTCCTCAGAGAGACTTTACACACACAATCTTTCCTTCACACCCTCCAAGCTCGGAGTGGCGTACCACACCCAGGCCTGCTGACTTCCTGGCTTTATAGGTCAAAGGAAAACCCGGAGTGGATATGTGGAAGCAGTCCCCCACCCAACTCTAAGACTGCTCCAGTAAAAGCCAGGCCCGGAATCACTGCTTAAAGCAGTGATGTAAACGTAATTAAGGTGTCTGCAACCTAAGTATGCAGACCTTTTTATCTGGTTCACTCCACCGTAGCCCTGAGGTACGGTGGCACATATCGGCCCTCAATGACAAGGCCTTTCGTCTTGTCACACACCCTATAGCGACCATAGGGTGGTCAGATGCCAGTTCTACACATGCAGAGTATTCTCATGCTGCAGACTATTCAAAAAATACCACACTGATTAGATGCAGTGACAGGTAGAATATGCAACAATTAAAAAGGACCTGTCACCTTCCCTGATATTTCCATCTCCTTGTATTACTCATGAGATAACAATTCTGGAGGCATCTTTTCATACAACGCTGCATTCTGCAATTCCTCTGTTATTCCACCTGAAAATGTATAAATAAATTTACAACAATTTTTTACTGAACTCCTTGTGAAAGGGATGTGTCCAATCTTCATTGACAGTATCAAACACTGTAGAGACACATTCTTTTACAAAAGGAATGGAAGCATCCAGCGCTGAAATGAGCAGCGTCTCAAAGGTGAGTAATGCTTTTTTTTTTTTTTTTTCCTGCTTCAGTTACGTAATTTAGTTTAAAAAAGGAAGGTGGACCAACCTCTTCAATTTCAATTACTTTCACCACAAAGAAAAAAAATCCATGTAGGCCAGGCCTTAGTCATACATTTTCAGGAGGAGTAAGAGGAGAACATCACATCACCGTGTCTAAGCTGGCTACATTGCAGGTATCCATCAGGGAACCGTGAAAAAAGGTACCACAGCGGTTTGTGCAAAGTAGCCACTATCGTAGTGTGAACCCATAGAGCCAACAGCTCTTCTATATATCCTGTGACGCTCAGGTGGCATCTTTTCCTATTGCCATGATAACATCTGCGGACAACCGTAGTGTTTCTTTTTCAGACTTCTTTGACCCCTAATGTCCGTAGCTGTTCCCTGCCTCTATAAGACCACTAGTAAATTCAGATCCCGGGGCATAGGAAAGCAAAATATTCACACCAGACCAGACATTAAAGGTGTTGTCTCACTACATTGATTAATTTTACCTCAGTCCTGTTTTCTTGGTTTCACTTCGAATTCAGGGGCGTGTTTACTGGCTTCTATTAGACTGCATTAGAAGCCAGGTCTGTAGCTATAGCAACCAGTGTTGGCAGCCTATCATGAGAGATTGATCAGGTCTGTAGCTATAGCGACCTGAGGAGCTGATGCAGCCAATACAAGAGGGGATATCTCAGAATAGGTAGGACACTGTTAATGGACACATATTGCAAAGTGATTTGTTTTTGCAAGATCTTTAACATAAAAAAGCAATTCTTGTAGTGAGACAACCCCTTTAAAAGCAAAAAAACTTTATTGTTCCCAACTTTTAAAAATATAAGTAGCTGTACCTGAAACGCGTAAACAAATCTTGCTCTGTGACTATTGTGATGTCTTTTACCGTTTATTTTTACAAGATGGGAACAATAAAGTTTTTTGCTTTTAAATAATCATTGGAGTGCTGGAGGGACCTTGTTCTTTTTCCCTGGATAAAACATGTATACCAGTATTTTGGCACAAATTGTGCCAGTAAATGTGCCCATTGTATCTATAAAGTAGAGTGAAAATCTTTATTTTATAGAAATAACAAGACAAGTTTATATTACTTAACTTACTAATGGAAATTGACAAACTCATTTGCGTATTAAACTAGGGTAGAAATACATGATTTGGTCTCAGTGTGGTTGCAACATGGCCACGATGCAGCCAAGAACCATATGCAACATGATGCATCTGTGTTTTTAATTTGCTTGATAAGTGGCGACACAAATTTTTAGATCAACACATGCAAAACTGCTCAGCCATGAACATTGATAATATTGACATTAGCTGTGAACATTGATAAAATCGTTAATGTTGCATATTTCTTATAGTGGTGACTTTGTGCAGCCACTTATCAAGCAAATGTAAAGAAAAAAAAAGTGCACAGTGCCACGTGTTTCTCGCTGCCACCGTGCCAAGACTGCGCCGTGTATTTCTACCCTTTACATACTACTAGAAATCTAATGTATATTCTAACCACGGTGGACACAATGTGGCATAGAAGTTATATGCAGGAGCAGGGCCAGACTGGGAATAAAAAGCAGCCCTCTCACAAAACCACCGACCATTCCACATACAATACCCGCTTACAAAATTTCCATTGGTCACACACCTCGCCACTTTCTATAGTAAGCAACACTATAACCAAAAACAAAAAATTAAAAGTGGCGCAAAGAAACCCCTCATTACAGTGTCAGGGACAGGTATGCACTCCCTTGACAAACAGGGAAAAGTCTATGCTGCCACTATACAAGCTCCGGTATAACCTACAACACCGCCATATAGAGACCACACAGAGGTCAGACACCAGATGAGGTATAACTTACAACACCGCCATATAGAGACCACATAGTGGTCAGTCACCAGCTCAGGTATAACCTACAGCAACGCCATATAGACACCACATAGTGTTCAGACCCCAGCTAAAATATAACCTACAACACCGACATACAGAGATCACATAGAGGTCAGACACCAGCTCAGGTATAACCTACAACACCACCTTATAGAGACCACATAGAGGTCAGATACCAGCTAATGTATAACCTACAACACCCCCATATAGAGACTTCATATGGGTCAGAAACCAGCTCAGGTATAACCTACAACACCACCATATAGAGACCACATAGTGGTCAGACACCAGCTCAGGTATAAACTACAACACCGACATACAGAGACCACATAGTGGCAAGACACCAGCTCAGGTATCACCTACAACATGGACACATATAGACCACCTAGTGGTCAGACACCAGCTCAGGTATAACCTACAACACCTCCATATAGAGACCACATAGAGGTCAGACACCAGCTCAGGTATCACCTACAACACGGCCACATAGAGACCACATAGTGGTCAGACACCAGCTCAGGTATAACTTACAACACCACCATATATAGACTACATAGGGATCAGACACCAGCTCAGGTATAACCTACAACACCACCATATAGAGACCACATAGGGGTCAGACTCCAGCCCAGGAATAACCTACCACCCTGCCATATAGAGACCCCATGGGGGTCAGACACCAGCTCAGGTATAGCCTACAACACCACCATATAGAGACCACATAGGGGTCAGACACCTGCTCAGGTCACCACCACATGATAATGAATACAGCACTGATCCAATACAGACTAGAAAAAACACCTGACATCAGGGACTCACAGGAGATGTCTTATCTGATGGGAGTTTTACTCTTCTCCTTTTCTTCTCCATCTGACCCAAACCTCCATTACGTCTTCTCTAATGAATCGTTCTCTTCCCTTTTTTTTCTCCGTCCGGTACAGAATGCAATCACTTCTTCTCTTGGTCATTACTCGTCACTGTAGAATTTACCACAAAGACATCTTAGACTCCTCTCTTTTCCGGCTCTTTCCTATTAATTCCCAATGTAAAAACTCCCCATCCATAGAGCCTAAATAGTAATAGTGCGCCCTTTGGTGCCCCACACAGTAATTGTACCCCAAACAGCGAAAGTTAGTAATTGTACCCCAAACAGTGTATGTTAGATCCTAAAAATTAGAAATTAAAAAAATCAGATAAGTGGCAAATAAATAGGTAGACCCCCATTAGGTAGGTATACAAGCCTCCCCCACCCCACCCCCAGTAGGCAGGCTAGTATATACCAAAGCAGGTAGATATATATGTACTCTCAGAATATAGGTAAATAGGCCCCCTCAGTAAGCTTACAGATTTATTCAGCAGGTAAAGAGGTATATAATCCCCAATTAGGTAGCCCCTCAGTGAGTATATAGGTCCCCTTAGTAGACAGATAAATATAAAGGCCCCACAGTAGGTAGGGAGGTATACAGTCCCCCATTAGGTATCTATATAGACCCTTTCTGTAGGGAGGTAGGTATGTAGGATCCCCTCATAACATATGTATATATGGTACCCCACAGTTAATAGGTGTATAGGACCCCCATTAGGAAGGTAGTTACATCAGCCCCCAGTAGTTAGGTAGGTAAACAGAGCCTTCCTCCATTAATTTGGTAGGCAGACAGGGCCTTCCCCCAGTAATTAGCCAGTTATATAGGACAACCCCTAGTAACTAGCCAGGTGGCTAGGGCTGCCCCCAGTAACTAGCCAGGTGGCTAGGGGTGCCCCCCAGTAATTAGCTAGGTAGGGGCAGTGCCAGTAATTAGCCAGGTAGGGCCAGTAATTAGCCAGGTAGGGCCAGTAATTAGCCAGGTAGGGCCAGTAATTAGCTAGGTAGGGCCAGTAATTAGCCAGGTAGGGCCAGTAATTAGCTAGGTAGGGCCAGTAATTAGCCAGGTAGGGCCAGTAATTAGCCAGGTAGGGCCAGTGCCAGTAATTAGCCAGGTAGGGCCAGTAATTAGCCAGGTAGGGCCAGTAATTAACCACATAGGGCCAGTAATTAACCACATAGGGTCAGTAATTAGCCAGGTAGGGCCAGTAATTAACCACGTAGGACCAGTAATTAGCCATGTAGGGCCAGTAATTAGCCAGGTAGGGCCAGTAATTAGCTAGGTAGGGCCAGTAATTAGCTAGGTAGGGCCAGTAATTAGCTAGGTAGGGCCAGTAATTAGCTATGTAGGGCCAGTAATTAGCCAGGTAGGGCCAGTGCCAGTAATTAGTTTAATTTAAAAATAAATAAATAAATACTTACATGCTGTCCTTTTTTCCTTCCTCTTCTCCTGGTCCAGAGCCGGCCACGTTCACAGCCTTGTACAGGCCGCGGATCAGGCAGCGCAATGACATCATCATATCACGCTGCCTGAATCGGGGCCTCCAGAGGGCAGAACAACCGGGATCAGAAGACCCTGGCTGTTCTACCTCGGCCGCTGCCTGCACCGCGCGCTGCAGGCGCTGGCCGTGATCGCTGGATGGCTGGGTCTGCGCCACAGACCGCCGCCAGCACTCGGGGCCCACCAGGGGGAAGCACCAGCGCCACCCCTCCCCCCGCTGCGGCCCGGACCCACACAGCCCACGAGTCTCTGAGCAGTCCGGGCCTGGTTACAACTATTGGTTACTATTGCACATCTGCTTCCCTGTATAAGTCTAATAACCCTTTGCTTAGTTCAAAAATCCTAAAGCCATATAACAGCATAGTCATTTCATTTAGTCACAGTTTATTGCCTTAAAGGGGTTGTCTCACTACAATAATTGCTTTTTATGTTAAAGATCTTGCAAAAACAAGTCACTTTGTAATATGTATCCATTAACAGTGTCCTACCTATTCTGAGATATCCCCTCTTGTATGGGGTGCATCAGCCCCTCAGGTCGCTATAGCTACAGACCTGCTTGATCTCTCCTGATAGGCTGTCAGCACTGGTTGCTATAGCTACAGACCTGGCTTCTACTGCAGCCTAGTGGAAGCCAGTAAACACGCTCCTGAATTCAAAATGAAACCAAGAAAACAGGACTGAGGTAAGAGGAATCAATGTAGTAAGACAACCCCTTTAAAATACTGCTTACCCCACCTACATACATTAATTGACAGTTTTCTCTATACACACACTGATAAAGTGAAAACTGTCAATCACTGCATATGGGTGGCATAATGGTACTATCACGGTCTCTTAAAGGGGTTGTCTCACTACAATGCTTAGCTTTCAACATGTCGGGTAAGGTAAATGAAGACTTTTTTTAAAATACATTGCTCTTTTGATATTGCCCTGGTCAGAAGAAAAGGGAGATTTTATATGCTCTGATTGCACACAGGTGTATCTAGGTTGCCATCCTTATCTCCCCTCTGGCCTAGAGATAGAGTCGGGATTGATGTCACCATGGTCTGAGGGAGCAGAGTCTTTATCTTTAACAAGGTTAGCTTGTTTACATTTGATAAGCACTTTTTTCGCTCCTTGGAGCTCGGTAACTTTGTTTTCTACAGATTAAATCTCCTGCACTTATGTAATTGTAATGGCTCAGCTAGTTATAGAGGAGTTAAATATGCTAATCACTGCTATAGAACCACCCACAGCATGATCAGTGTGAGTCTGAAGCGGCCTGTGATTCTGCGAAACTGCATTGTGAGAAAACCCCTTTAAACTCCACTCAGATCACAGGAAACAACAAAATTATTAATCTCTCCAAATAATCTACTAAAACATAGGGCTTCATGTGTGAAAACTGTCTAGCAGTAAGACTTTCTATTTTGTCCATAACAACCAATCAGAGTTCAGCTTTCATTTTTCCAGAGGAGCATGTGAAATGAAAGCTGAGTTCTTATTGGTTGCTATGGGCAACAAAGTCAGTTTTACCATTAGACAGTTTTCATGAATGAGGCCCATAGGGCGACATCTATGAATTCACCTTCACCATTTTTTACCCATATATTGGCAGTTTTATAGATGTATGAACAGGTGTATGGCTAAACTTGGCACAATGTGTGCTTGACATCACATTTTAATTCTCCAAAAGAAAAAAAAAAACAGAAGCTTCTGGGATCTAGCACACCCACAGGTGTGGTAAATAATGGTAGATTTAAAACTACAAAAATGTATTTCATATTGATTGAAAAGGTCATTTTTGTCTGAAGTAAATGTATATACCTGTGCTCAGAAAGAAAACTGACGTGTTTCGGACAATGTCCTTTTTCATGGTATTTAATGCCTAGTAAAAAAATTAAGATATTTAAAATAAACCAATGATTGCCCTCCCTTTTACAGAAGAGGAGGAGGTTCTTTTGTATGAACCAATGGTAACACATTTCAAAAATGACCAACTTTATCAGCCTTAGACACACATCAAATGCTGACCCAGCTAAAAGTTATTAATGCCAAAAGACACATTTGTATAAATAGACAAAGTTGGTTTTGAAACGCCAATATTATCTGCCATGAAGGCCAGAACAAATACACACTATACAATAAGCCTTGTGGCTCCTAAGCGGCACGACATCGCTATACAAAATTGCATGCATGTGCATACACCCAAGCTCCACACTGCTCTGCTTGAATCAGTCAGATACCAGCAATATTAAACTTAATATGAGCTGGAGCAACATGTGTCTTATTTATCGCAATATCTTAGCACAATAATTCCACGGAGACAAAGGTGTAGAGGGAGAGTTACTTAGCCAATTCCAAGACGGACTACATACATAAGTGAATTAACACCAAAATAGCTATTGAGGATAGCAGTGGACTCGGTATAAATGTAACGGTATACTATACCTCCAATTAATTGATTTATAAAGTACCAATTAGCATTCATGTCAATCTATTCCAATATATGAAACCAAAAACAAAAAAATTAAGAGGACTAAGTGCCACACAGCATAAATCATCAATCTTTTATTTGAAAAAAAAAAAAAAAAAACTTTTTCGGACGCGGCGATACCAAATACCAAATATGTGTAACTTTTTTATTCTTTTATTGTTTTTATTTGTAAATTGGGGACAGGGGGTGATTTGAACTTTTAATACTTTTTTTTTGTACTGTAAAACTTTTACTTTAACATTGAGGCCACCTATGGTGCTTGACCACTAGGTGGCGCAATTGTCAATAGAGTCTAATGCATTGCATAGGCAATGCATTAGACTGTACCAAGATGGCGGTTTCCCCACTCCCTGTCTGCGGACGGAAGTGGGGCAAACAGACAAGAAAGCGACAGGAGCCTTCCTAAGGCTCCCCGCTGCCATGTCTGTGGGCCGAATCGCTGCGGCTTAATTCTTTCAGACGCCGCGGCCATCTTTGCCGCGGCATCTGAAGGGTTAAACAGCGCGGCAGGCGACGCTGCCCGTTCACGCTGTAATGGCTGGGTGTTAGCGGCGATTACCCTGGAACGTACTCATACGTCCAGGGTCCTTAAGGGGTTAAATAGAAAGGGGTTAAAGGGGTTAAATAGAAAATCCGTGCAGCAGTCCACACTGCACAGATTTTCCACCGGACAGTTTTTCACACCTCTGGTGTTCCTAAAAACTTGGAGCATGTTCAGTTTTCCGCCCGGTTTTTGGGCAGAAGATGTACATGTCAGTGGTGGAGGGGGAGGGGCGAATCTGCAAACCATCCACAATATCTGCTATCCCGACTGGTCAATACTTGAGGATGAGACACATTTGCTCATTTGATGATAAATTTGAAAAACAAGCACAAGACTTAAGGGAAAGATTTCTTGATAGAGTTTATAGTCATCGAGTAATCAAGTTATCTACAGGCTAAAACTACCCTAAGAAATACACTTCTTCAAAACAAGTCTAAACATATACATCATGACCACCAAATAAGGTTAATCTCTACATATAACAATCGATGGAATTAAATACAATCTATTCTTGCCAAACATTGGTCCATTCTTTGAACTGAATCAGTTTTGGCCAAGCAGTTATCAACTCAACCTTTGATGACTGGAAGGAGAGGCAAAAACTTGGGAGATATACTTGTGAAAAACCACTACAATCCCCAGAAAATCAATATTTTTAATACAAAGGGTCTGAAATGGGGATGTTCCCCTTGCGGAAGATGTGTTGCGTGTCCTAATATTTGCCATTCCACTGATTCTACATCAAATGATGGATCATATAAATACAAAATTGTTCATCACATCACTTACAGTAGACTAATGTTGTCTATTATGCTATGTGTGGATGTGCAAAGATCTATATTGGTCTTACCACACAAGAATTAAAAGTCCGTACACCAGAGCACATTTGCAACATTAGAGCCTCAAAAGAATGTGTTGATCCATCGAGTCTAAAAACAATCCCTCGGCATTTCTTTCTGTACCATAATAGTGACCCACAATCTTTTAGTGTTAGAGTACTTGACAGAATTTACAGTAACATAAGGAGCACAGTAGGGCAGAGAGAATGCCAATGGATTGTAATTCTGGATACGATGGCTCCTAAAGGCCTAAACGAAAACCTTATCTTTGCTTAATTTTTGTGATTCTCTCACCTTTTATTTTCTGTGTCTTTGTGCTTTTTTATCTTTTTATTTTGCATTTGCATCTTTTAGATTGTGTGTATTTTGCGTTCGGTGTTTGTCCCCATGATTTCCTATCTCCCGAATGATGAGGCTATCTGGATTTGGAAGATTAAATGATGACTACTAATGAATTCTATCAGAAAAACTAATAATTTTTTAGCCTCTCTAAAACTCAACGTTTAATTAAATTAGTTAATAACAGATAAATTCAAATGTAAATTGCATATATCCAGTATCAATTGCCCAAAAAACAATTTTACAACCAATACCGCGCATGTGCAGTTGCAATCTATAGCTATTTGCCATGTACATGAATCTGAAACCTAGCGCATGCGCAGTAGACTTTTCAGGACCCGAGATCAGACATGAGACACACTATATATTAGGTTGATATGTTATAGTTTGGTTGGTTATCTATTAGGTTCTTTGCCACTGGTGTTATCTGTGGAAGTAAATACTGCACCCTTACACCTTTTTAGGACTTTCTTCCATTAGTTATACATCTATTTAGTCTTTTTTACCCAGATTCTTGGCTCTAGAGCTCTACTGAGGAACCATAATTGGAGATACAGGGAAACGCGTTGGGCATATCTCAATTTATATACCATTATAACTTTTTGAGGCATATTTTTGCTGCAAATATTTCCAGCTGTAGCATTTATGAGTATTGGTACACTATCTAACTTATGAGTCTATTATCTATATCATCAAGTATTTGTGAGGGTAGGGTATAATAAGGACAGTCACCCTAGGGTGGAGACACCCTTTTTGGGGCAACTACCCCGCTATATAGGTAGGTGTATAATAGGGACAACTTTTTTCTCCCTCTGCAATTTTTGCAGTTTGGATCTGAACAAAAATGGTGAATATTCCAGATCCGTCTTGGACTCAACTACGACCCAAGAAATGTGAGTAAACCACTACTAATGGTTCCAATTACTATTTGTGATATTGGTTGTAAAATTGTTTAGCAATTGATACTGGATAAATAAAAATTACATTTGAATTTATCTGATCACTACTAATGCCCAAAATCATCTAGATAAAAAAAAAATAGTATTATTATATTGATTCCTATATGTTATGTACACTTAATTAATATATTATTGTTATGATACCATGAATTCTATACAACATTTTTCTACCCTGTTTTTGTACTTCCATGTTATTTATGTATTATGGATATGTATCTTATTACAAGGCATGCATTTATATATTCTGACTAATTTTATTCATAATATTGCACTATATGCACTTTACAATATACATTTGTGGATTTTGGAGTATTGATAAATATATTTATGTGTATATATCTATGTGTATATGTGTACAGACCAAAAGTTTGGACATACCTTCTCATTCCAACAGTTTTCTTTATTTTCATGACTATACAAATTGTAGATTCACACTGAATGCATCAAGACTATGAATTAACACATGTGGAATTATATACTTAACAAAAAAGTGTGAAACAACTGAAAAATTTCTTATATTCTAGGTTCTTTAAAGTAGCTACCTTTTGCTTTGATTACTGCTTTGCACACTCTTGCCATTCTCTTGATGAGCTTCAAGAGGTAGTCACCTGAAATGGTTTTCTCTTCACAGGTGTGCCCTGTCAGGTTTAATAAGTGGGATTTCTTGCCTTTTAATGGGGTTGGGACCATCAGTTGGGTTGTTCAGAAGTCAGGTGGATACACAGCTGATAGTCCTACTAAATGGACTGTTAGAATTTCTATTATGGCAAGAAAAAAGCAGCTAAGTAAAGAAAAACGAGTGGCCATCATTACTTTAAGAAATGAAGGTCAGTGGGTCTGAAAAATTGGGGAAACTTTGAAAGTGTCCCCAAGTCAGTGTCGGGCTGGGGGGTCTGGGGCCCACAGGGGAGTTGATCTTGGGGGCCCACCCTACTGTACATGAAAATATTACCGGCGTCTCAGCCATAAATGGCGCCATTTTAACCACATAATACAGTGTGCGAAACAGAACTGTATTGTGTAGTACAATAGCAAGGGAGTCACATATCTATCTTTCTCACACATCTGTCAGTCTCACATATCATAGACACATGGCTAAGTAGCTCCATCCATATCCCCCTCCACCCTCATAGAATATCCTCCTCCACCACATACAATATCCCCCTCCACCCACATACAATATCCCCCTCCACCCACATACAATATCCCCCTCCACCCACATACAATATCCCCCTCCACCCACATACAATATCCCCCCCCACCCACATACAATATCCCCCTCCACCCACATACAATATCCCCCTCCACCCACATACAATATCCCCCCCACCCACATACAATATCCCCCCCAACCCAAACAATTCCCCCTCCCCCACATACAAATCCCCCTCACCCAAAAAATTTTACCCCCCCTCCCCCACATACAATATCCCCTCCAACCACATAAAATTTCCCCCTCCACCCACTTAACAAACCCCCTCCATTTTTCCCTTGGTCCGCACCTCACCACCTTCAAAAATAAACCCCAAAAGAAAGAAATCTAACCCCTATCACGGGTCGGGGTGTTCCCTCACTTTTACAATCGGGGGACACATGTACACCCCCACTAACTAATCCCAAAAAACCCTACAACACTGCCATAGGGAGACAACTAGAGGTCAGCCCCAGCTCAGGTATAACCTACAACACCGCCAATGGGAAAACCACATAGAGGTCAGACCCAGCTCAGGTATAACCTACAACCCACATATAGGACCACATAGGGTCAGAACCAGCTCAATTAACCACAACACCGCCTATAGAGACCAATAGAGGTCAGACCCAGTCAGGTATAACCAAAACCACCATAAAGCCCACATGAGGTCAGACACCAGTCAGGTATAACCTACAACACCCCATAAAAAACCCAATAGGGGTCAGACCAAGCTCGGGTAAAACCAAAACAACACCATTGAGCCCACATAGAGGTCAGACACCACTCAGGAAAAACCTAAACACCCCCCAATAGAGACCACATAGGGGGTCAGACACCAGCTCGGGTACATCACTTACAGTGAAAACAACACGACCCAATATAGAAGAAAAATAACCCTGAAATCAGGGATTTCACCGGAGATGTCTTATCTGATAGTTTTCCCTTTCCCTTTTGATATTCTTTTTTCCCTCCTTCTGCTCCTTCCCGCCCCCATGAGGACTTGTCCCCCACAACTCATCCCTGCGGGAAATTACTCACAAAAATCAGAACCCCCTTTCCAGCATCTCTTTACCTTTTCCACCTCTTACAAATCCCGGGGGGGAGAGCGGGTCAACCCATAACTTAGAAGCCTAGTACCCTAGTAACCAGGGGTGGGAGGTAAACAGCCCCCTGTAAAAAGCAGCCCAGTTGGGAAAAGTAGATAGGCTACGTTAGGTTGGGGGCCCCCATTTAAAGGTCTCTTTGGGTACTATCAGGCAGTTGGGGGGGCTCTTTAGGTAGTTACGGGCTTTAGGGGGCTCTTTTGGGTATTTCGGGCATTAGGGCCCCTTTGGGGTTAAAGGTAGGGGGGGGGCCCCCTTTTGCTAGTTCAGGAAGTCGGTTCCCCCCCCCCCTTTAGCTACTGGGGAGGTGTCAGGGCCCCCTTTGTATTTAGTAGTCGGGCCCCCTCTGGGTAGTCAGGGCCCCCCTTTTTCATTACCCAGGACCCCCTTTTTAGTCGGGCCCTCCTTTCATTAGCCAGGGCCCCCTTTGGCATGGCCCCCCTTCTTTAGCCGGGCCCCCCCTATGTATCAGGGCCCCCCCTTTCATTAGCCGGGGCCCCCCCTTGGGGGAATAGGGCCCCCCCTTTTAGGGAAACCCCGGGGCCCCCATAAGGTTCAGGGCCCCCAAAAATTAGCCAGGACCCTTTTAGGTTTCAGGGCCCCCCCTTTTTGGTGTCGGGCCCCCCTTTAATGAAACAGGGCCCCCCTAAGCAGCCAGGCCCCCTTTAAGCAGCCAGGGCCCCTTTAGGTATCAGGGCCCCCTTAAAAGCAGCCACCCCCCTTAAAATGTATCAGGGCTCCTTAAGCAGCGGCCCCCCCTTTAGGTTCAGGGCCCCCTTAAGCGCCGGGCCCCCTTTAGGTAGTCAGGGCCCCAAAAGCACCGGGGCCCCCCCTTTATGTAGTCGGGGCCCCCTTAAGCAGGGGGGCCCCCCTTAAAGTAGCCGGGCCCCATTTGGGTAGACGGGGCCCCCTTTAGGTAGCAGGGCCCCCTTAAAGTACCAGGGCCCCTTTTGGGTAGTCAGGGCCCCCTTTAGGTAGTCGGGTCCCCCCCTTAAGCAGCCAGGGCCCCCTTAAAGACCGGGGCCCCCCTTTTAGGATGGGGCCCCCTTTAGCACCCAGGGCCCCCTTTGGGTATCGGGGCCCCCCCTTTAAATCAGCCGGGGGCCCCCTTTAGGTAGTCGGGGCCCCCCCTTTAAAGTACCCGGGGGGCCCCCCTTTTAGGTAGCCACCCCCCCCTTTGGTACCCCGGGGCCCTCTTAATAGTCAGGGCCCCCAGAAGTAGCCAGGGGCCCCCACTTTAGCCAGGGCCCCTGAATAGCCGGGGCCCCACGTTAGCCGGGCCCCCTAATAGCCAGGGGCCCCAGTTAGTCAGGGGCCCCCCAAGTAGCCGGGGGGCCCACTTTTAGCCAGGGCCCCCGAAGCACCCGGGGCCCCCGTTGCCGGGGCCCCCCTAAGCGCCCATCCCTACTGGAGAAAAAAAAACACCATTTGCTGGCCCCGGGCTTCGGCCCTGGCCGCCCCCGAGCTGCCGCGCCGGGGGCCCCTAGTGCCCCCCTGCAAGGCGGGCGGTGAGTGACGTCACCACCCGCGCCACGCAGCAGTAGGGCCCGGCGCCTGGCGGGCTAAAGGGGCCTAGCATTTTCACCGCCAGGGAGATCACGGAGCGCAGCGCTATGGGGATGCGCTCCGCGACACCGGGGGCAGCCCCGGGAGTCGGGGAAATTGTCCCCCCGGGTCCGGGCCGGTCTCTGAGCGCTGGGGACGCGGTCCCGGGCGGCAGAGACGGGGTCACGGGGGCCCCCGGGGGGCGAGGGACTGCCCCCGGGCCCCCAGCGCTCGGAGGGGGGCCCACCGGGGGGTTTCCCCCCTCCCCCGGGGCCCGTCCCAGCCTGCCCAAATGCAGTGGCAAAAAAACCCTCAAGCGCTACAAAAAACTGGCTCACATGAGGACCCCCCAGGAAAGGGAAGACCAAAAGCACCTTGCCGGAGTAAGTCATCCGAGTCACCACCCAGAAACGCAGGTTAAAAGCGCTTAGATTAGAACCAGGTCAATGCCACACGAGTTTTAGCAGCAGACAAATTTTCACGCAACTGTTAAGAGGGACTGTGTGCAGCGGGCCTTTATGGGAAAATATGTAGGAAAAACCCCCTGCAAGGACAGGAAAAAGCAGAAAAAAACTTGTTTGGGTAAAGAACACAAGGAATGGACATTTTGACCATGGGAAAACTGTGCTTTGGTCTGAGAGTTCAAATTTGAGATCTTGCTTCCAACCCCGTGTCTTTGTGCGCGCAGAAAGGTGAACGAATGGGCTCTACATGCCTGGTTCCCCCCGTTAAGCAAGGGGGAGGGGTATGATGGTGTGGGGGTGCTTTTCTGGTGACACTGTTGGGGATTTATTCAAAATTTAAGGAAAACGACCAATTTTTTCCACACATCTTGCAGCGGCATGCTATTTCCCTCCCGGTTTTTCGTTTTTAAAACCCTCATTTATTTTTCAACGGACAAAACCCAAAACACCCCCAACTGTGAAAGGGCTATTTGACCAAAAAGGAAGTGTGGGGGCTAAGCAGATGACCTGGCCTCCACAGTCACCGACCCGAACCCCAAACCCGAGGGTTTTGGGGGGAGCGTACCGCAGAGTGAACAAAAGGCAAAAATTAAGCTCTCTGGGAACTCCCTTTAAGAGTTGGGGAAAACCCTTTCGGGGACTACCTCTTTAAGCCAAGAGAATGCCATAGTGTGCAAAAAAGTAATCAAGCAAAAGGGGGGTACTTTGAAGAAAACCCAAATATTAAAAACATATTTTTTTAGTTGTTTACACTTTTTTTTTTAAGTATAAATTCCACATGTGTTAATTCAATTTTGATGCCTTCATGTGAAACTACAATTTTTTTTAATCATTAACAACAGAAAAAAGTTGGAATGAGAAGGGGTTTTCCAAACTTTTGGTTCCCCCCCTACTGTACTATGTGGCAGGCGACCAAGGTGGGTTTCATGGTGCTACCATAGGGGAGAGACCCGAAGAAACGGCCACCGAGGGGCCGGGCTCGGTGGGGAAGAGGTGTTGTCGGGCAGCAACTTAGGTTTTCTGAACCTCATACTATATGGGTGATTTTTACCATTAGGGTTGGCTTTCTCGGAACGCTGCAGTTGGGTGGTGGGTTGTTCCCCTGGTCTGGTTCCGGGTTTTTTCCGGCTATAAAAGCCCTGCTTCTACAGGTGTTTGGGGGTGGGGTTTTTGCTGCCAAAAACCTGGAGCAGCAGTGGGGGTAAAGCGAGGCTTGGCTCCAAAGAGGGTTTGAGGGGGGGTTTTACAGTATAGGGGCCATGTGGCTGTGGTGCTTGGCGATGGGCCCTTGACCACTAGAAAGGAGGAGGTCTCTATTTTATTTTTAAAGGTCATTTCCCTGTTTGGGCCTGGGGTTTTTTGTTTTTTTCTGCGGTTTTCTATATTTTTGTTTTCCCCCTGTGCTGCAATAACAACAGGCGGGAGGCCGGGTTGAAGAAGAAGCCGTTTTTCAGATTTGGCCTTATTTTTGGAGGGGGCCATCCTTTTGGGGGGACCCAAGCGGCATCCTGGAAAAAACCCCCCCAGGACGGTAAGGGGGAAATCAGACAAAAACCCAAGCTGTCCAATATAAAATTTTTTTCCCCTATGTCATGGCACATGAATTTATGTTGAATGTACTTATTTCTTATAGCTTGGTCTTTGTGTTTTCTACCTTTTTATTACATTTAATTTATGGCTTAATTAATATAGAAGAGAAAAAGGGAAAGGAAGGAAAGGAAAAGAAAGAATGGGAGAGGGGAAGGAAAGAAAAGGAAATTTTTATTTTTTATTGTTTTCCCCAACATACATGTCCCTACACTTTTTTTCCCTTTTTTCCGGGCTTTTTTTGTTTAAAACTTCCAAACTTAATTCACTCATCACCTTTTTTTAATTCAAAAATTTGTCCCCTTTACACACCTCTTTCAACTTAATGCATTGTTCTTTATATATTATTACAATTTTTCCACTTTTGTCACCTTATTTTCAGTTTGAGATTTGTGTTCTTTTTTGGTTTATACTCAACCTATCAGTTCCTTTGAAACCACGTTTGTCTGGGGTGGATTGCATAAACTTAGCGCAGGGTTTGGGAGACTTTTGTCTTCCGGACATACGCTTTGTGTTTTACTACTGAAAGTGGGGCAGCGCTATTCGTCTGTGTCACTCCCAGCGCATGTGATGTGTGTCTGCCGATTAAATAAATTTTTGTAGTTTTAAATCTACCGTTACTTACCATACCCGTGGGTGTGCTGGATCCCACAAGCTTCTGCTTTTTTCTTTTGAATTGTTAACCTACGCCCTGCTGTCCATGGGCAGAATCCCAAACATCTTTACAAAGAATTTGAAATTTGGCCCAAAAAATGGCAAAGAAAAGTAGTGGGGCTGGGGGAAAAATTTTGTTTTTTTTTTATAGACATATTTTAACCCTTTCCCTACAAAATTTGGGAAAACTGCCCTTTCAAAAAATTTGGGGGGGAAAAAATTGTAGAGCCAAAATTTTGAGTGTTAAAAGCACCAAAATTTTTTGGGCCCCCAAAAAAATTTTCATTCAACTTTGTGTTATACACTCCGGGATATTTATTTAGAATGGGGTGGAGGCGCCAAGGGGACGGGAAAATGGGCAGTGAATTTCCCAGAGGTTTTTTCCCAAAAGTCTTTAATTCATTTCATTTTAAAAAAATTGTATAATTAAATCGCCCTTTTAAAAGAGTAACCCCTTTAATTAATGGTAAGAGCACTCATCAACAAAGGGGCTCACTCATGATGGGAAACCCCTTGATTCATTCACTAAGAGGCTTCTTTCTTTTTGTAATCATTCATGTCACATAACCTGTACTTCATTTCTAAAGTGATTTTCAAGAATAAAAATTGCCAAAAAATTTTATCCTTTTCCTTGCTCCTGGCTCCTAAACCTGTCCTATTGCGGAGCTTCAGCCCTGAGAAAGGACACCCCGCTATATTGAACCTGACGCATACCAACATCTTTACTAAACTATTTTTTATCCCCCAAAAATGTGTGCTTTTTTGTCCCAAAAAGTCCCTAAATAAAATTTTTGGGCCCGCAGCACATAATTTAGCCCCTAAAAGGGTAAATTTTGAGGGAAAATATTTTCTTCTTTTAATTAGAGATGGGCGAATGAATTTAATGAAGTGGAATTTCGTTTAGAATTTAGGAAAATTTTTTGGTTTGGATCCCCAAAAATCGAACCCCTTGGGGTACTTTTTGGTTGTGTTTAACCGGTTTTAAGAAGTGGGCTTTTGATTGATAAAATGGCTGCTGAGCAATGGCGCTACATGGGCAAAGCACTCTTGGGGGGGGGAAGAAGGGCATTTGGGCCGGGATGACTGTGCAGGGGAAAGAAGCCAATCAGGAGGGGGGATTTCTGTGACGTTACCGCATATTTTAAGACCGAGCGCGCCGCTGGGAAACCCACACTCCTCTCACGTACTGACAGGGAAAGGGGGGCTTGGGCGGGTTTTATAGCGCTTTTTGAAGAAAAAAATTTTTTTAAAACAGGATTTTTGTTGGGGGGGTCCAGCTTTTTTCTCAGGGGACTGTTTTTTTCTGAATGTTCCCATTTCCCGATTTTTTTGGGGGGTTTGGATCCCGGGAAAAGTGGGGCGTCCCTTCAGTTTTTTTATACATTTTAATATCCAAGGGGGATCTTTAAA
>JAODAL010053542.1:0-25224 GCA_025379985.1 Phyllomedusa bahiana
GGAACATCACGTGATGTGACCCCCAATTAAGTTTTTTCAGCTGCAAAAGGCCTCCCACCCGGACAGTAAAGAGCCCCTGAGACCAGGTAAAAAAGCTAAGGGGGGAGGACTTTCCCATCTGGGTAAAGGTGAGACCTGAAAACACCTTCTTGCTGGCATTCGAGAAAATTGCCCCCCAGCACCATTCCCTGAGGACCAGTGGGTCCGGTTCCAAACCCCGTCTCAGAGGTAAAGCCCTGTGATCTTGGGGGACCTGACCAGCGATGCCCCCCCTACCTACGGGAAGTAAAGCAGGCTTTGATCCGGCGTACAACCTCACCCTGAGATGTACGGGAAAAAGCTCTGGAGGTGTTGAGCGACACGTTGGCTAACGCATCGGTCGATGGTCATAGTGGGGCCCATCAGACAAGATATTCAGGGTCGATGATAGTTTAACTCCGGACCATTAAAGTTTAGGGGAAAAGCAAAAAACATTATTTTCCCCCAAAAACAGGGCTGGAGAAGCGGGAAATTTAAAAACCCACAACAGTCAAAGGGTACGTGCTTCTTAGGGCAACACATTGGGTTTTATAAAAGCCCAGAAAAAAAATCACAGACCTTTTTATATCCCTGTCTTGTACCACAGCATGACCCTTAACCTGCATCACCCAAAAAAAAAAAAAGGTGCCAGAAGGCAGTATTTTTTAAACCATCATTTATTGAACTGGACATTGATATCCCTGCCCTGGAAGCAGTGACCCCAAACCCCGCTGACCCCAGATTAAAAAAAGTCCCGGAAAAAAAAGTTTTAACCACATTTAATTTCCGGGAAAAAGACTTCCCTGTCCTGAGCCACAGATGAGCCCCAAACCCTGCATGACCCCAGATTAAAAATTTGGAAATAGGGTTTTCAACCCACCATTTTATTTTTCATTGGAATTGACTATCCCCTGTCCGGGGGCCACAGCATGAGCCATGGCCCCCAAACCTGCATGACCCCGATTAAAAGTCCCGGGAAAAAAAGAGTCTTCAACCACCATTTTGTTTCCTGGACAGGGATTAAACCTGTCCGGGGGAAACAGAATGACCCCCAAAAAACCTCAGCCCCCCAGTTTAAAAAATCCGGAAAAAGGGTCTTTAAAACCACCATTTTATTTTACTGGACTTTTGACTATACCTTTCCGGGGGCCACAGCATGCCCCCAAACCTCATGAAGATTAAAAAGTGCCGGAAAAAGGATTTTTTCAACCATTTTGTTCATGGCATTGACTATACCTGCCCGGCCACAGATGACCCCAAAACCCCTGCATGACCCCCAGTTTAAAAAAGTCCCCGGAAAAAAAGGAGTCTTTTAAACCACCATTTTAGTTTCATTTTACTAGATATCCCTTCCTGGGCCACAGCATGACCCCCCAAACCCTGCAGGGACCCCAGATTAAAAAGTCCCGGAAAAAGGAGTCTTCAACACCAATTTTTTTCACTGGACATATACTGTCCCTGCCCGGGGTGCGCTTGCCCCCCCTATGAGTGCGGAAAATTGAGTTCCTTGGAAATATGGGGTTTAACGCCCCCTTTTCCCCCAGGTCCCCCTTTTTTTTGGGATTTTTTTCTCATTTTACTAAAGTGCTGGGGGGGAAATTGCTCTGTACTTTGTTCTCTGCCCCGTGCCCCATACTCCATGTCCCCTGAATAACCTACATTGGCAATTTTCCTGTACCCCCCTTTACTTCCCGGGGGAATTTTTTTTCCGCTTTTTTTTGTACATAAAGTTTTTTAGATTTTTTCTAGAAAACACATTTTTAAAATAGGATGGAATCCCACCATGTCTTTGTTTCTTTTTTTTAATTGTATTAAAGGGTTGTCCAAAAGGGATTGATAGCTATGTTAAAGATCTTGCAAAAACAAGTCATTTTGCCAAAATTGTCCATTAACATGCTACCCATTTCCGTTTCTGACAGCACCATCACCCCCGAGCCATCTTGACAAATTTTGAAGAACAAATGTCTGTTAAAAAAACATTTTTTTATAGGGGTAGTATGCTGCATGCAAAGCAAAAAGCTCCCAAAAAAATTTAAAGCAGACCCTTGACCACTTTGGAAATTGTGAAAAAAAATGTTGTTAGAAACCCCTTTTTTTTTTAAAGGACCTGTAGTATTGCTGCTTTTTAAACAGCATGCCCAAAAAATTATAAAAAAAACTTCTCAGCCATTTAAAAAAAGGAGGGAGAAAACCCCTTAGAAGCCAATTTCTCTTCCAAAGGACCATGATTTTAGCTTTATCTACAGCACATGACCCCAAAAAATTAAATATGACTCCAGCCACTATTAAAAATTGTGGGAGAAATGCCACTTAGAAGCCCATTTCGGATATTAAAAGGTATTTTTGGCACCTTTCAATTCCCCTGTGGTGACTACAAAAATTGCTGTATTCACATTTAAGTGCAAGGTGCCTCAATGAACAAAGCTGTAGTGCCCCCAAAGTGAAAAAAAAAACGTATCTGAAATGTATTCGGATAATAAAGGTATTTTTGCACCTTTCAATTCACCTGTGGTGACTACAAAATTGCTGTATTCACATTTAATTTGCAAGGTGCCTCAATGAACAAAGTTGTAATGCGCCAAAGGGGAAAAACACGTAGCTGAAATGTATTCGGATAATAAAGGTATTTTTGGAAACCTTTCAATTCACCTGTGGGGGACTACAAAATTGCTGTATTCACATTTAAGTGCAAGGTGCCTCAATGAACAAAGCTGTAGTGCGCCAAAGTGAAAAAACAGTATCTGAAATGTATTCGGATAATAAAAGGTATTTTGGCACCTTTCAATTCACCTTTGGTGAAAAAAAATTTGCTGTATTCACATTTATGTGAAAGGTGCCTCAATGAACAAAGCTGTAGTGCGCCAAAGTGAAAAAACACGTATCTGAAATGTATTCGGATAATAAAAGGTATTTTTGGCACCTATCAACCTGTGCTGCTACAAAATTGTGGATTCTAATTTAACTGCAAGGTGGCTATATCAACAAACTGGGAATGGGCAAAATTGAAAAAAAAACACCTATCTTGAAATGTATACTGATAATAAAAAGTGGAGTTTGCACCTAACAAAGAGACCGGGCGTTACTAGAAAAGATGTGTATCTAATATAAGTTCAGGCTGCCAATATCCAGGAAATATTTCAAAAGAAAACTGTTAATAATAAAGCTATTGCAGTACAATGTTCTACACTAAGTCTTTGGTGAACTTTATTCCCGTATTCTTTATAGAGCTTGGTCTGTGTTCGCCCCGGGGGCCCGCCCCACCCCGCTCCACCTGTGACTTTACAGCGGTAGATGCTCCTTTAAAATTTTTCTACCTAACTACATAAAATTTTTCCAATCTTTATCCCACTAAGTTGTAAGATCACAGCTAAAAAGTAGAGCTTTCTCTGTGAAGAAATAGAATTTTTTCGTGAGCTGTTTGGACACAGGCAGAGCGCACGTCCTACTGCTATGAGACGCTGAGAGACACTGATCATGAACAGGAAGGGCATGTTCTATGTTAAAAAAAGGAGGGTCATGTGATTTTTCCAGCCAATTGGCAACCATACACATCCAGTCATGACGTCGCACACACAATCTCACCCTGCTCTTATTCTGTAAGCTGTCTAGCTGATGTGCCGGAAAAGGAGTCTTTCAACACACCATTTTAGTTACCTGACATATACTGTCCCTGTCCTGGGTAGCGCTTGCCCCTCCGTATGAGTGTGGAACAATGAGCTTCACTTGGAAACACTGGTGGTTAACGCTCATGTTCCACCCAGGTGCCCTTTTTCTGGATTCTTTTTCTCATTTTTACTCAACGTGCTGGAGGAAATTGGCCTCTGTACTTTGTTCTCTGTCTGTGTTTCCATAATCTATGTCCTGGCTGGAATAACCTTCATCTAGCGTCAAGTTTTCCTGCTACTCTCCCTTGTACAATTCAGAGGAATTTTTTTACCAGCTATTTTGTACATGCAAGTTTTCTTTAGTAGTTTAATTCTAGAAAACACATTCTTTAAAATAGGATGGAATCCCATCATGTCTTGTTCTCTTTTTTAATTGTATTATATGGGTATGTCTCAATACGGGGATTGCTAGCACTTTGTTAAGATCTTGCAAAAAAAAAGTCATTTGCAATTGTGTCCATTAACAGTGTCCTTATCTATTCTGTTTCAGGACAGCACCATCACCCTTGAGCCAATCTTGACAATTGTGAAGAACAATGTTGTTAGAACAACTATTTTTTATAATAGGAACCTTGTAGATGCTGCATGTCCTGCCATAATTGACCCAAAAGTGAAAAAAACATCTGTCTTGAAATGTATTATTTATACGGATAATAAAAGGTATTTTTTGGCACCCTATCAATTCACTGTGGTGACTACAAAATTGCTGTATTTCACATTAAGTGCAAGGGTGCCTCAATGAACAAAGCTGTAGTGCGCAAGTGAAAAAAAAAATACACGTTCTAATGTATTAGGATAATAAAAGGTATTTTTGGCACCTTTCAATTCTACTGTGGTGACTACAAAAAATTGCTGTATTCACATTTACAGTGAAGTGCCTCAATGAACAACGCTGTAGTGCGCCACCAAGTGAAAAAACACATATCTGAAATGTATTCGGATAATAAAAGGTATTTTTGGCACCCTTTCAATTCACCTGTGGTCTCGCGACTACAAAATTGCTGTATTACATTTTAAGTGCAAGGTGCCTCAATGAAACAAAGCTGTAGGTGCTGCCAAAGTGAAAAAACACATATCTGAATTGTATTCGGATTATAAAAGGTATTTTTGGCACCTTTCAATTCACTGTGGTGACTACATATCTGCTGTATTCACATTTAAGTGCAAGGTGCCTCAATGAACAAAAGCTGTAGTGCGTCCAAATGGGTGAAAAAACACGTATCTGAAATGTTTTCGGGATAATCAAGGTATTTTTGGCACCTATCAACCTGTGCTGACTACAAAAATGATGGGATTTAAAATTTAACTGCAAGGTGGGCATATATCAACAAAGTGGAATGGGCAAAAAGTGAAAAAGAAAACCTATCGAAAATGTATACTGATAATAAAAGTGGAGGTTTTGCACCTAACAAAGGAGACCTGCAGTTACCTAGAAAAAGATGTGTATCCGTAATCTATGTTCATGGCTGCCCAATATCCAGGAAATATTTCAATAGGAAAACTGTTAATAATAAAGCTATTGCAGTGCAATGTCTACACTAAGTCTTGGTGAAACTAATCCAGTATTCTTTATAGACGCTAGTCTGGTGTTCGCCCACGGGGGCCCCCGCCCCGCTCACCACCGTTGACTTTACAGCGGTTGATGCTCCTTTTAAATTTTCTACCTAACTACATAAAATCTTCAAATCTTGATCTAACTAGTTGTAAGGATCTCAGCTACAGTAGAGCTTTTTGTGAAGAAATAGGAATAATTTCGCTGAGCTGTTTTGGACACAGGCAGAGCGCACGTCCTTCTGCTATGAGACGCTGACAGACACTGAATCATGAAACAGGAAAGGCTGTTCTATGTAAAGAAAGGTCATGTGATTTTTCAGCCAATTTGCAATCCATACACATCCCGAGTCCATGACGTCGCACACACATCTCACCCTGCTCTATTTGTAGCTGTTAAGCTGTTTTTGCCGGAAAAAGGAGTCTTTCAACCACATTTTAGTTTCGACTGGACATATATGTCCTGTCCTGGGTAGCGCTTGGCCCCTCGTAGGAGTGTGGACCAATTGAGCTTCACTTGGAAATATGGTGGTTAACGCGCCTGTTCCACCCAGTGCCCTTTTTCTTGCATTCATTTTTCTCATTTTACTCAACAGTTGCTGGGAGGAAAATTGTCTCTGGTACTTTGTTCTTGTCTGTGTTTCCATAATCTATGTCCTCTGAATAACCATTCATCTGGTCAGTTTTCCTGTACTCCCTTGTAACAATTCAGAGGAATTTTTTACCATGATATTTTGTTCATGCAAGTTTTTTTTAGTAGTTTAATTCTAGAAAACACGCATTTTTTTAAAATAGGATGGAATCCCCATATGTCTGTGTTTCTCTTTTTTAACTTGTAATTAAATGGGTTGTCTACAATACGGGGATTGCTAGCTTTGTTAAAGATCTTGCAAAAAAACATAGTCTTTTTGCAATTGTTATAGTCCATTAACAGTGGTCCTATTATTCCTGTTTCAGACGAGCACATCCATCCTTGAGCCAATCTTGACAATTGTGAAGAACAAATGTCTGTTAGAAACAACATTTTTTTATAATAGGACCTGTAGTATAGCTGCATGTCACAGCAAAATGACCAAAAGTGAAAAAAACATCTGTCTGAAATGTATACGGGATAATAAAAGGTATTTTTTGGCACCTATCAATTCACCTGTGGTGACTACAAAATTGCTGTATTCACATTTAAGTGCAGGTGCCTCAATGAACAAAAGCTGTAGTGCGCCAAAGTGAAAAACACGTATCTGAAATGTTTCGGATATTAAAAGGTATTTTTGGCACTTTCAATTCACCTGTCGGTGACTACAAATTGCTGTATTCCACATTTAAGTGCAAGGTGCCTCATAGAACAAGCTGTTAGTGCGCCAAAGTGAAAGAAAACATATCTGAAATGTATTCGGATAATAAAAGGGTATTTTTGGCACCTTTCATTTCACCATGGCTGTGGTGACCTACAAATTGACTGTATTCACATTAAGTGCAAGGATGCCTCAATGAACAAAGCTGTAGTGCGCCAAGTGGAAAAAAACAAATATCTGAAATTGTATTCGGATAATAAAAGGTTTTTTTTGGCACCTTTCAAATACCTCCTGTGGTGACTACAAATTGCTGTATTCACATTTAAGTGAGGGGCTGCCTCAATGAACAAATGCTGTAGTGCGCCAAGTGAAAACAAACACGTATTCTGAAAATGTAATTCGGATAATAAAAAGTATTTTTGGCACCTATCAACCTGTGCTGACTAAAAATTGATGCGATTTCTAAATTAACTGCAAGGTGGCTATTCAACAAGCTGGAGTGGGGCAAAAATTGAAAAAGAACACCTATCTATACATGTATACTGATAGATAAAAGTGGTGTTTTGCACTAACAAAGAGACCTGCAGTTACTAGAAAAGATGTGTATCCTAATATAAAGTTTTCAGGCTGCCCAATATCCAGGAATATTTCAATAGAAATCTGTTAATTATTAAAGTATTGCGTGCAAATGTCTACACTAAGTCTTGGTGAACTATATCCAGTATTCTTTATAGAGCTCTTCTGTGTTCGCCCACGGGGGCCCACTCCCCGCTCCCCACCCGTGACTTCTACAGCGGTTAGATGCTCCATTAAAATTTTCTACCTAATACATAAAAATCTCAATCTCTGATCAACTAAGATGTAAGGATCACAGCTAATTGTAGAGCTTTCTCTGTGAAGATAATAGAATTAATTTCGCCTGAGCTGTTTGGACACAGGCAGAGCGCACGTCCTTCTGCTATGAGACGCTGACAGACACTGATCATGAACAGGAAGGGCTGTTCTATGTAAAACGAGGTCATGTGATTTTTCCAGCCAATCGCAACCATACACATCCCAGTCATGACGTCGCACACACATCTCACCCTGCTCTATTCTGTAAGCTGTTAGCTGATTTGCCGGAAAAAGGAGTCTTTCAACCACCATTTTAGTTTCACTGGACATATACTGTCCCTGTCCTGGGTAGCGCTTGCCCCTCCGTATGAGTGTGGACCAATTGAGCTTCACTTGGAAATACTGGTGGTTAACGCTCCTGTTCCACCCAGGTGCCCTTTTTCTTGGCATTCTTTTTCTCATTTTACTCAACCGTGCTGGGAGGAAATTGTCTTGTCTGTGTTCCATAATCTATGACTCTGAATATAACCTTCATCTGGTCAAGTTTTCCTGTAACCTCCCTTTGTACAATTCAGAGGAATTTTTTACAGCTATTTTGTACATGCAAGTTTTATTTAGTAGTTTAATTTCTAGAAAATCACTTTTTAAAATAGGATTGGAATCCCGATCATTGTCTTTGTTTCTCTTGTTTAATTGTATTAAATGGGTTGGCTCAAATTACGGGGATTGCTGCTTTGTTAAAGATCTTGCACAAAACAAAGTCATTTGCAATATGTGGTCATTAACGTGTCCTATCTATTCTGTTTCTGACTTGCACATCACCCTTGAGCCCAATCTTGACAATTGTGGTGGGGTGAAGAAAAATGTCTGTTAGAAACAATACATTTTTTTATAATAGGAACCTGTAGTATAGCTGCCATGTCACAGCAAAAATGGACCAGAAGAGTGAAAAAAAACATCTGTCTGAAATGTATACGGATAATAAAATGTATTTTTGGCACTATCAATTCACCTGAGGGTGACTACAAACTTGCTGTATCACATTAAGTGCAAGGTAGCCTCCAATGAACAAAGCTGTATGTGCGCCCCAAAGTGAAAAACAGTATCTGAAATGTATATTCGGATGATAAAAAGTATTTTTGGACCTTTCAATTCCACCTGTGGTGACTACTCAATAAATTGCTGTATTCACCATTTTAGTGCAATGTGCCTCATGAACAAAAGCTGTTAGTGCGCCAAAGTGAAAAAAACACGTATCTGAACTGTGTTCGAGATATATAAGGTATTTTTTGCACCTTTAAATTCACCTGTGGTGGACTACAAAATTGCTGTATTTCACATTTAAGTGCAAGGTGCCTCAAGTGAACAAAGCTGTAGTGCGCCAAAGTGAAAAAAACAACTATCTGAAATGTATCGGATAATAAAAGTTATTTTAGGCACTTTCATTTCACTGTGGTGACTACAAAATTGCTGTATTCACATTTAGTGCAATGGTGCCTCAATTGAACAAAGCTGAGTGCGCCAAAGTGAAAAACACGTATCTGAAATGTATTCGGATAATAAAGGTATTTTTTCACCTTTAATTCACTTGTGTGACTAACCAAATTGCTGTATTCACATTTAAGTGCCAATGTGCCTCAAATGAACCAAAAGCTGTAGTGCGCCAAAGTGAAACCAGCACGTATCTGAATGTGTGTCGGATAATAAACGTTTTTTGGCACCTTTCCAATTCACCCCTGTGGTGACTACAAAATTTGCATGTATTAACATTTAAGTGCAAGGTGCACATCAAGGGAACAAAGCCTGTAGTGCGCCAAGTGAAAAAAAAACACATTATCTGATAAATGTATTCGGATAATAAAAGGTATTTTTTTTCGGCACCTTTCAATTCAACCTGTGGTGAATTCATAAGTGCTGTATTCACTATTTAAGTGCAAGGATGCCTCAATGAACAAAGCTGTAGTGGCCAAAGTGAAAAAAAAAACACGTAATCTGAAAATGTTTTCGGATATTAAAAGGTATTTTTGGCACCTATCAACTGTGCTGACAACAGAATTGATGGGATTCATAAATTTACAGCAAGGTGGCCTATATCAACAAAGCTGGGAATGGGCATAAATTGAAAAAAGAACACTATCTAAAATGTATACATGATATTAAAAGTGGAGTTTTGCACTAACAAAGGAGACCTGCAGTTACTAGAAAAGATGTGTATTCTAATAAAGTTCAGGCTGCCCAATATCCAGGAAATATTTCATAGAAAAACTGTTAATAATAATGCTATTGCAGTGCAATGTCTTACCTAGTCTTTGGTGAAATATATCCGTATTCTTTATAGAGCTCGTCCTGTGTTTCGCCACGGGGGCCATCTCCCGCTCCCCACCGTGACCTTTACAGCGGTAGATGATTACTTTTAATTTTTCTACCTAACTACTATAAAATCTTCAAATCTCTGATCTAACTTAAGTTGTAAGGATCACAGCTATACAGTTAGAGTTTCTCTGTGGAGAAATAGAATTATTTCGATGAGCTGTTTGGACACAGGCAGAGCGCACGTCCTTGTCTGCTATGAGACGCTGACTGCACTGATCATGAACAGGAAGGGCTGTTCTATGTAAAACCGAGGTCCATGTGATTTTTCCAGCCAATCGCAACCATATCCACATCCAAGTCCATGACGTCGCACACCAACATCTCACCTGCTCTATCTGTAAGCTTTAGATGATTGACGGAAAAAAATTGAGTCTTTCAACACACATTTTAGTTTCACTGGACATATACTGTCCCTGTCCTGGGTATAGCGCTTGCCCCTCGTATGAGTGTGGAACCAATTGAGCTTCACTTGGAAATAATGGTGGTTAACGCTCATGTTCCACCCAGGTGCCCCTTTTCTTGGCATTCTTTTTCTCATTTTTACTAAAACGTGCTGGAGGAAAATGGTCATCTGTACTTTGTTGTCTCTGTCTGGTGTTCCATAATTCTATGTCCTCTGAATAACCTTCATCCTGGTCAAGCTTTTCCGTGTACCTCCCTATGTACAATTCAGTAGGAATATTTTTTTTACCAGCTATTTGTTACATGCAAAGGTTTTTAGTAAGTTTAATTCTAGAAAACACATTTTTAAAATAGGATGGAATCCCATCATGTCTTTGTTTCTCTTTTTTAATTGTATTAAATGGGTTGTTCAATACGGGGGATTGCTTAGCTTTGTTAATTAAGATCTTGCAAAAAACAAGTCATTTTGCATTATGTGTCCATTAACAGTAGTCCTATCTATTCCTGTTTTCTGACCGCAACCATCACCCTCCTTGAGCCAATCTTGACGATTGTGAAGAACAAAATGTCTAGTTAGAAACAAAATTTTTTTTATAATAGGACCTGTTGTATAGCTGCATGTAACAGCAAAAAGACCAAAAGTTTTCTTGAAAAAAATCATCTGTATGAAATGTATTTAGGGGATAATAAAAGTATTTTTTGGCCACCTTATCAATTCCACCTGTGGTGACTACAAAATTGCTGTATTCAACATTTAAGTGCAAGGTGCCTCAATGAACAAAAGCATTGTGCGCCGCAAAGTGAAAAAAACACGTATCTGAAATGTAATTCGGATAATAAGGTATTTTTGGCACTTTCAATAGACCTGTGGTGCCCTTACAAAAATTGCTGTATTCACATTTAAGTGCAAGGTGCCTCAATGAACAAGCTGTAGTGCGCAAGTGAAAAAAACATATCTGAAATGTATCGGATAATAAAAGGTATTTTTGGCACCTTTCAATTCACTGTGGTTGACTACAAAATTGCTGTATTCACATTTTAAGTGCAAGGTTGCCTCAATGAAACAAATGCTGTGTGGGCCAAAGTGAAAAAAACAGTATATGAAATGTTTTCGGATAATTAAAGGTATTTTTGGCACCTTTTCAATTCACCTGTGGTGACTACAAATTGCGTGTATTCAATTTAAGTGCAAGGTGCTCAATGAACAAAGCTGTAGTGCGCCAAAGTGAAAACACATATTGGAAATGTACTTCGGATAATAAAGGTATTTTTGGCACCTTCTATTCACTGGTGTGACTACAAAATTGCTGTATTTCACATTTAAGTGCATGGTGCCTCAAATGAACAAAGATTTGTGCACAAAGTGAAAAACACACACGTATCTGAATTGTATTCGGGATAATAAAGGTATTTTTTGGCACCTTTCAATTTCACCTGTGCGTGATACAAAATTGCTGTATTCACATTTAAGTGGCAATGTGCCTCAATGACAAAGCTGTATGTGCGCCAAAGTGAAAAAAAAACCCGTATTCTGAAATGTGTATCGGCTAATAAAGGTATTTAGGGCACCTTTCAATTCACCTGTGGTGACTACCAAAATTGCTGTATTCACATTTAAGTGGCAAGGTGCCTCAATGAACAAAGCTGTAGTGCGCCAAAGAGAAAAAAACGTATATGAAATGTATTAGGATAATAAAAGGTATTTTTGGCACCTTTCAATTCTCCTGTGGTGACTACAAAATTGCTGTATCACATTTAAGTGCAGGTGCCTCAATGAACAAAGCTGTAGTGGCCCAAAGTGAAAAACACGTATCTGAAATGTATTCGATAATATAAGGTATATTTGGCACCCTATCAACCTGTGTGACTATCAAATTGATGGATTCTAATTTAACTGCAAGGTGGCTATATCAACAAAGCTGGAATGGGCAAAATTGGAAAGAAGAAACACCTATCTAAAATGTATATTGATAATAAAAGTGGGGAGTTTTGCACTAACAAGGATGACCTGCAGTTACTAGAAAAGATGTTAGTATCCTATATAAGTTCAGGCTGCCCTCAATATCACGGAAATATTTCAATAGAAAACTTGTTATTTAATAAAGATATTGCAGTGCAATGTCTACACTAAGTCTTGGTGAACTATATCACGTATTTTTATAGAGTAGTCTGTGTTCGGCCCGCGGGGGCCCCCCTCCCCGCTCCCCGCCGTGACTTTACAGCGGTAGATGCTCCTTTGTAATTTTACCCTAACTACACATAAAATCTTAAAATCTTGATCTACTATGTATGTAAGGATTACAGCTACAGTAGAGCTTTCTCTGTGAAGAAATCGAATATTTCGCTGAGCTGTTTGGACACAGGCAGAGCGCACGTCCTTCTGCTATTGAGACGCCTGACACCGACACTGATTCATGAAACAGGAAGGCTGTTCTATGTAAAACAAGGTCATGTGATTTTCCAGCAATCGCAACCATACACATCCCAGTCATGACGTCGCACACACATCTCACCCTGCTCTATTCTGTAAGCTGTTAGCTGATTTGCCGGAAAAAGGAGTCTTTCAACCACCATTTTAGTTTCACTGGACATATACTGTCCCTGTCCTGGGTAGCGCTTGCCCCTCCGTATGAGTGTGACAATTGAGCTTCACTTGAAAACTGGTGGAGTTAACGCTCCTGTTCCACCCAGGTGCCTTTTTTTGGCATTCTTTTTCTCATTTTACTCAACGTGCTGGAGGAAAATTGTGTCTCTGTCTGTGTTCCATAATCTATGTCCTGCTGAATAACCTCATATGGTCAAGTTTATTCCTGTACCTCCTTGTACAATTCAGAGGAATTTTTTTACCAGCTACTTTTTGTACATGCAAGTTTTTTTAGTAGTTTTAATTCTAGGAAAACTCATTTTTAAAATAGGGATGGAATCCATCATGTCTTTGCGTTTCTCTTTTTTTAATGTATTAATTGGGTTGTCTCGATACGGGGATTGCTAGCTTTGTTAAAAAGTATTCTTGCAAAAAAAGTCATTTTGCAATATGTGTCCATTAACAGTGTCCTATCTATTCCTGTTTATGACAGCACATCACCCTTTGAGCTCCAATCTTGACAATTGTAAAGAACAACTGTCTGTAGAACAACATTTTTTTATATGGACCTGTAGTTATAGTGACATGTCACTAGCAAAATGACCAAAAGTGAAAAAAACATCTGTCTGAAATGTATAGGGAATATAAAAGGTATTTTTTTGGACCTATCAATTCACCTGATGGTTGGACTACAAAAATTGCTGTATTCACATTAAGTGCAGGTGCCTCAATGAACAAAGCTGTAGTGCGCTCAAAGCGAAAAAAACAGTATCTGAAATGTATTCGGATAATAAAAGGTATTTTTTGGCACCTTTTCAATTTCACCTGTGGTGAATCAAAATTGCTGTATTCACATTTAAGTGCAATGTGCCTCAATGAACAAAGCTGTAGTGCGCCAAAGTGAAAAAACACGTATCTGAAATGTGTTCGGATAATAAAGGTATTTTTGGCACCTTTCAATTCAACTGTGGTGACTACAAAATTGCTGTATTCCATTTAAGTGCAAGGTGCCTCAATGAACAAAGTGTAGTGCGCCAAAGTGAAAAACACATATCTGAAAATGTATTCGGATAATAAAAGGTATTTTTGCACCTTCAATTCACCTGTGGTGACTACAAATTGCTGTATTACACATTTAAGTGCAAGTGTGCCTCAATAACAAAGTGTAGTGCGCAAAAGTGAAAAAAACCACGTATCTGAAATGTATTCGGATAATAAAAGGTTTTTTTTTTGGCCCCTATCAACCTGTGCTGACTACAAAATTGATGGATTCTAATTTAACTGCAATGTGGCTAAATAAACCAAAGCTGGAAGGGGCCCAAAATTGAAAAAGAACACCTATCTGAAATGTATACTGATAATAAAAGTGGAGTTTTGCACCTAACAAAGAGACCTCAGTTACTAGAAAAGATGTAAAAATCCTAATATAAGTTCAGGCTGCCCAATATCCAGGAAATATTTCAATAAAAACTGTTAATAATACATCTATTGCATTGCAATGTCTACACTAAGTCTGGGTGAACTATATCCAGTATACTTTATAGAGCTTGTCTGTGCTCGCCCGCGGGCCCCTCCCCCCCACTGCCCCCACCACCTCCGTGACTTTACAGCGGTAGATGCTCCTTTAACATTCTCTACCTAACTACATAAGATCTTCAAATCTCTGATCTAACTAAGTTGTAAGGATCACAGCTAACAGTAGAGCTTTTTTCTGTGAAAAAATAGAATAATTTCGCTGAGCTTTTTGCACAGGCAAGCGCACGTCCTACGCTATAAAGACGCTGACAGCCCACGATCATAAACCAGGAAGGGCTGTTCTATTAAAAACGAGGTCATGTGATTTTTTCCAGCCAATCGTAACCATACACATCCCATTCATGACGTCGCACACACATCTCACCCTGCTCTATTCTGTAAGCTGATTTGCTGGCCGCCAAAATGACAGGAAGCGCCGAAAATGGCGCGATATTAATAGATGATGCATAGATTTTAACCTAAATTATCGCATAATCTAAAAATCTAAAAATTTCGATCAACATAAAAACTGTGCCGATTTCAACTTTGTCGATAATAATCGCTCAACACTATTCATAACCTCTTTTAAGGGCTGATCGCACATGGTGTTATGTGCTCATGTTCAAGGTATCTATCAGGGTACAGTGAGGAAAGATACCCTAACACAAACTGCAACCTAGCTGCCATGGCCCAATAGAGATTAATGAGCAAAAGTAGTCCTACTAGGATTATGTTTGCTCTATTTCCTGGAGGTATATGCTTTCCCTGTGGGACTGTCTGGTAGACTACACTACTGAGACCCATAGGAGAATAATATGCCATCGGCAGATTTAGCATTCATAGTCCACATAGGACTATGTTTATTTGATTAACCTCTAAGAGACCAGGGCGGGTACCTTGTGATATACATTAGGTTACCTTTTCTCATGATACCCTGATTAATACCTTGAACATGAACAGTAACATTGTGTAAATAGTACCTTAATTATCTAATAAAACACGCTTAATTCATCAAATTCTAAAAATTCACTCAAACAATGGGGATAAATGGTGAGATTTTTTTTTTGCAAGACTAAAAATGACAAGAAGTAATATTTTTGAAATTTTTTTTTACAGTGTAACAAAATATCTGTGTGCTGCTAGCTGCCTGTACCTGCTGGGTATGTAGTAGGTTCAGTAAGTGAGCCTGCTACATACTCCCTTACCGACATAGCATATGACATAAATGTATAAAACTGCATACAACATTGACACACATTCCCGCATACACCATTCGTACAACGCATACATCCCTCATACACCATTCACACACCATGTACATCCTGCATACATTACTAAGATATCGCACACATCCCACCTACAGCTACATGCTGCATGCACCATTCACACACTGTATACATCCCCCATACACCATTCACATACCATATACATCCCTCATACACCACTCACATACCATATACTTCTTATATACACTATTCGCACACTGTATGCATCCCACATACACCATTCACACACCGCACACATCCGCATACACCATTCACACACCGTATGCATCCTGCATACATCACTTGCACACTATATACATTCCACATACACCACTCACACACCATATGCATCCCGTATATATCACTTACACACCCCACATGCATCCTGCATACATCACTTGCACATCATATACACCCCAAATAAATCACTCACACACTGCAAAATTTCCCCTCTAACCCCTTTTTCCCTTCCAAAACCTGCATACATCACCCACAACTGCCCCACCCCGTACCCTTTCACACCCCATAAAAACCCACATACACCATTCACACACTACACACATCCCGTATACAGCATTCACACACCATGCACATCCACCATACACCATTCACACACCACATACATCCCACATTCATTACTTGCACACCATATACATCCCACATACATCAGTCACACATCATATACATCCCACATACATCACTTACACACTGCATACATCCTGTTTACACCATTCACACATTGCACACATCCTGCATACACCATTCACACACTTCCTGCATACACTATTCACACACCGCATATATCCCGCATACATCACTTACTCATGATAAACATCCTGCATGCATCACTCACACACCACACACACATCTCGTATACACCATTCACACAACCCACACATCCCAAATTTAAAAACCACCCTCACCATAACATCACACACACCCTACGTCATGATGCCTCTTTTCAGTGTCCCCTTTCTGGCCCCTGCCGGCAGTTTACTTCCTCACTTGCAAAACAATGCAGGGGGCGACTGTGAGGCACATGGCCAATGCGCAGCTCTTTTATCCTCTACCAGTAAAGGTCCCGCATGGTAATCCTGGGGCCCCACGGGAGTATCCTCCGGTCCTTTGGTGGCCCAGTCCAACACTGCCCTCCTGCCCTTTGGTTCCATAAAAAACACCTTTTAAAACATACAAAGAAAATTTTTCTTACACAACTGTGTATAAAAATAGTAAATAATTAGTTAATACAATTAAAGGGTCATTTTCATTTAATTGATTAGCTTTAAACATGTAGGCAAAGGTAAGTAAAGACTATTAATAAACACATTGCTTTTCTTGTTTTGCTCCACATCAGGTTAGGACAAACTTCTCCTGTTTTTGGCACACAGTTTCCTCATTATAAACCACCCCCTTTCTATTTTTACAGCCTGCACATGGTTTGGGAGGGTGATGCCCCCCCTGCTTTGTTCCTTATCTTCCTTATCTTGGTAAGACAGACATTGTTTACATTACTTACTGACAAGCTTAAACTCTTTACACCTTTCTAGCCTTCTCCACTGATGTTTACAAACCTCCTGCATTCATGTCCAGAGGATCCACACAGGCCTGCTATTACGGTAAGCCAACCACTACAGTTTGATCCTCAGCAGCAGCCATCTCCCGTGGTTCCCTCAGTGTCTACAGCTCCTGCATCGCGTCGCCCCAAACGTGTTTGTCTATCCCGACAATTTTGATGCAGACCCAAAGGGCTTTCGGGGGCTTCATACCCAGGCTCCTCCGGGGGCCTAAGGCCATCAGTTCCCACCAAAAGTCCAAATTGGCTTTTGGGCTCCCTCTCTAGGAAAGCCCTGGCCTGGGCTACTCCCCTCTGGGACAGAAATTATCCAATCACGACCAACCTCTCTACATTCCTGAAAGAATTTTGCAGTGTCTTCAAAGAATCAGTACTTGCATCTTTCCCAAAACTGCTCTATTAAACCCGTCAGTACGGGATTTTGGGGACATCTTCCCCGGGAAAACGGCTGAGACCCTTCCTCCTCTCGTCCAAATTGCCCTTGGACCTACCCCCATATATCCTCTCCAGTATGGCCCTACCTGCCGTTTGTACTAGAGACTCATCCGGTCACCTATGAAAAGAACCTCCAAAAGGGGGTCCCCACTACTTCTCCAGCCGGTGCTGGGTTCTTCTTTGTGGAGACGAAAGATGGTTCACAGAGTCTGGTTATCATCAAAGTACATTTGCCTGAAGATCCTCAGCTACAAATTGGGTGCCCATTTCTTAGGACCATTTGAAATTCTGAAAAAGATAAACCCAGTTGCCTATAAACTCTGGCATCGTCCCACGATGCATGTCCCAAACTCCTTCCACATCTCCCTGCTGAAACCACTTATCTGGAATCATTTCTCTCAGAAAATCGCCTTTCCTGCTCCTGAAGCTGATACTGCTAATGTCTATGCTGTAAAATAGATTCGGGCCATGAAGACGATCTGGTGGAAGGGACACTTTCTCACTTACTGGAAGGGGTTTGGGTCAGAAGAAAGGTTTTTGGAGCCGGAGAACAACACAGGACTGTAACACTCCTGAATTCCTCCGGGCCAAAAGGGGGAGGGGCCAAAGGGGGAGGGGGTGAGGGACGTCAGGGGCGCACTGAAACCCAGCGTGATGGCGCGCAAACACATTTCATCGGGGGCACGCTCACGCCCACCCCTGATTTCAGTCCCTCCACACTCCCTACGATTTTTCCCTGCCAGGGGCAGTCTTCCCCCAACAAGAGCTGCACCCCGGGCTTTTTTCAAACTTTTTGGCCACGCACGGAAAACTGAGTATCCCCGGGGACCTGGTCTTTTAACCCTGCCCCAATCCTTATTCCCGGGGTCAAAGCCCCCCCCTGTCCCTAAGAGAAAGGTTCAAAGGGGGGTTTCTGATATCTTTTGGTATCCCTTGATTTCTACCAAGCTGTCGGGGCTGCCGCAAGCAACACACGCGGGCTGGGGTAAACTGGGACCCACTTACACTGTCCCCCCGGGACGTGGTTTAAAACCACCATTTTGTGCCTTCCCCTTTCCATTACGGTAAGCCAACCAACAACTTACGGGAAATTAAAAAGCAGGAATGTCAACATTTCTAAAAAAATCACCCACAGCAATTGACATGCAATTCTGTCAAAGACAGAGCCGACAGGCAGGGGGGAACATCACGCGATCTCTCATGTAACGTCGCTGCGTTTTCCCATAGCCCCATGAAACCCTCACGCTAATTGTACAATCCTCTGAGTCTGTTCTGTCAGTCCCAAAAACGGATCTAAAAAGCGGATGTAACACGGAGTTAAAGGTCCTTGTGAACATGCCCTTAGGTCTGTACTTAGAAATAGCTTCTTCTAATCCCCTCATAAACCCATCAATCACTTGAGACTTTAATACCCCCCAAGTCAACACAATTCCCCATGATTATTGTAAAAATAAATTACAGTTAAACAAATGTAGTTTAAAAATTGAGGTTTTTTTAAAAATTTTGTGGAGGGGGGGGAACAGATAAGGCAGGATGTATCAAAGTTACTTTTTTAAAAAAAAATCGTACCAACTAATTTGTTATCTAAAACCTGCGTATCCCACAAGACAAAAAAAAAAACTTAGGTGACATTATTGCAGGCAGTCCCAATTCTGATTCCTTCAACCCAAAAAACCGGAGCAGGCCTTACCTCCATGTATGAGCAACCATTTTAAAAAATTAGACGTATTATGAGGCACCCGCGGCACTTAGTAATGCACCTAAGATGTGGGGGTGTTCTAGAGGCTTGTTGCACTACAACCATATGATTCTACACTTTATGACTAAGGATGGCAAAACTAGGCCTTTACGCGGGAACACCCGCCCAAATTAGGGGTTTACCCAGCCGATTGCCTTTTGGGTTTCCCTTCCACGTTAAAGCACTTTAACGCCTCTATGCGTGAGACTACATGTTGCCCAGTCATAAATTTTGCCTTCACTAATAATAAATTCCATACATTCTCATCCTATTATATAATTTGCCTCGCCCAAAAAACGATAAAGAAGTGTGCATATGAGGCGGGGGCATTTCTCCCCATGTTTCCTTCAATTTTGTATTTCTTACCTTTAATGAAAAAAAGAAAAACAAATTAATGAAAAAAATAAGCCAGAGGATGGACTCAAACAAATTAAAATTATTACTGAACTCCCCCTTCAAAAAACCACAAGTTTTAAGCCATGGCTTCTCTTTTTCCCATATAATATCAGCATCCTAAGGCCTCAAATAATATAGGGGAATTCAAACAACCCTCAGTTTAAAGTTGAGGATAACTGCTATTAAGGACCCTTGAGCAACACCAACATCTGATCAGCAGTTAAGCTTCATTTAGACAAGTGAATTATTTCTAATGTCTTTTGTGTTTTCTTCTGAGTCTAAATATCAAAAAAAGAACACAGATCCCACCTTTCCTCTAGTGGTTACAATTAACAGACCAAAACCAAATTTCACAGAAAAGAACTAACCAAAGGGCCCTTCTTCAAAAATTTTACCTTTAACATTTACCTCTAAAATATACGCACAATGGCCATATATTATCTAAATACAACCCAATATACTAATCCTTATTCATAAACAAAACAAAAATGGAGCACTGATCCTTATTCATAAACAAAACAAAATGGAGCATCCACTAAAAAATAGGCAATTTTTTAAAAAATAGTCCTGTTTTTACAGTAAAGGGAATAAAACCAAAACCTTTGGCTACTAAACCTAACAATGACCCTACATTAACAACTATACATAAAGACAGAATAATCGTCCCAAAAAGGGCGGGCCCCACCCCGTAGATGACCCTTTAACACCCTAAATTCTTATAACATAGAGGATACAAAAAGGGGAAATTAAAAAAAAAACAAAATAGTATATACCCGCTAAAACATATTTTCCCTTAATAACAGATCATATCTCACTAGCCCCCCTTGTTCTAAAAAGAATAAATATACAAAAGGAATATATCACAAAATATGCCTAAAGGTATATACTTATCTGCCAACATAGCCTTAAGACCAACCCTAAATTCCAGTACCCGACGCTTTTCCCGCCTCCTGTACAGGGGTTCCTCATGGATCCTTAAACATGGGACCCAAAAACAAAAGATGTGGGAAACCCTTATTAGAGAGCTCCCCTCAGATAACCCAGGGAATAACCACAAAATTTGGCAAAAACACATACCTTTTAAAAAGCTAACTCCCCCGTCCTCCACCTTTGTATAACCAAGCCCGGGTTACCTGTGCTTTCCTTTTTCCCCCCCGCCATACGATGCTCTGCGCAGCCAATCATCGTCCGATCCCTTTCACTTCCGCAATTGCGCTCTCCCTTGCCGCATACCTATGCCTATTTGGCTTCAAAGTCATTAATGCACATGCTCTAGGGAACGGCCGTTTCTAGCATATAGATGGTTCAGTTCAATCAGCTTACAGAGATAAATCCCGTTCCCCCCAAAATGCCTGTCAGCATTCATGTCACTTATTATTGTAAATGCACTTGCTGAACAAATGCCTCATTATGACGGCAATTCAATTTTTCCATGTGGGCCCCGCTTTCATCAACCACCTACAGGACATAATAATAATTACACAAAACCCCCACTATAATTAAACAGGGGAAGCAAAAAGAAAACTTTGTGGACATTTCAAACTCGCCCCACGGGGCGCATTTTACGCCATTTTTTCCGGGAAATTTTTCGCCTCATTATGTCGGGCCCAGGTCCTCATACATCGGGGTAAATCCCCCCACGCCTCATCAGTGTGTGAGGCGCAGTGCGGGGACTTATGCGCATGCGGGGGCTGCCCTCATATTCCCGCTAGGAGGGGCGCTCAACAAGCGGGGAAAAAATTCACCGCCCCCGCCATTGTGAGCCATGCGGGATTTGGCGCATGCGGGACGCGTCTAACATGTATTCCATTCCCGACAGGGTGGAAAACAGTGAGAAACATTAAAGAGTCCCTGCGGCATGGAGTATGAATAAAAAAACGCCTTTAAAAGTTAAAACATTATCTAAAAAGATCAAACCCACTAAAAAAAATACATAAATAAAATCACTTTTTTCCCAAAATCCAAAAGGCCCCACATCGGAATTTGGATATTTAAAAAATTGCCGGGGGAATACAGTAATTCAAATTTGTAAGCTCTTCTCATTGTCGGGAGAAACCACCAATCAGAAAAGGAGCGACAGTGAACCATTAAACCTATGGGGAAGTATTGACCAAAACAAAATCAAAGGGGGACATTTTAAAATCGGAAAAAATGCAGGAAAGGCGATTGGTTTTACACGGGGGTTGGGTATCCCCCCAATCAGAATAATGCACAGGGACCTTAAAACCATGAAATATTGACCAATCAAATTTAAAGGCAAAAGTTCAAGTCAGTAAAAAGCGAAAAAAAGGGGTGATTGGTTTAATTTCGTGGGGTTGGCTACCCATCAATCAGAGCGCGAATCTTTCCCCCATTGATCTATGGAAGAGGGGGGACGAAATCCAGCGCCGTGAGGCCCGGAATTATAAAAAATCGTTTTATTAAGTGAAAATATTCCCCTGTAAAAAGCTAACCTTCTATAAACAACAGAAATAAAAAACCCCAACAACGCTTTTGGCCCCAAGCCGGGGGCAACTCGGGAAAAAGGGGTTTCGAAAATTTCCGGGGAAAAACGTAATTCAAATTCTTTAAGCTCTCTCATTGGCGACAAAACCCAAACCCAATCAGAATAGGACACAGGGGCCCATTAAACCTTTTGGGGAAAAAATTTGACCAATCAAATTCCAAGCGGGGAAGTTTAAAATACAGTAAAAATGCTGATGTTGGTTCCTAATGTAATGGCGTACTTGTCCGAACTGACTATCCAAATCCCAAATCCAAAAAAAAGTTTTTTTCCCCTTTTTTCTCACTAGTAAAGGGGGAGACCTAATTGGGTTTTCATTTTGAGATTCCACAAACTTTACAAAAGTTCATCAAACCCTCCACAAGATAAGGACACATCTAAATCTCCCCCAAAAAAGTAAAAGCACAACCATTCCTCCACCTCAACCCCGGGTCTTCTCCACCAGCCCAGGAAAAAATTTTGCGTATGGGGGATCGCAAGGGCCCCCCATCCAGCCCCCCCACTTGGGTGAGCCTGGGCCGAAGAGGAAAATTATTAGAAAAACAACTCAAGTTTTTTAAAGAACATAGAAAAAAATATTTTTTTGTTAAATTTTCTCTTGACTCAAAAAATGGCTACCGTTTGAGGCTAGTTCAGATGAAAAATGCTGTATAATCCCCTAAACCCAAATAAATGGAAGCAGTTTACATCTGTTCAACATTAAAACCTCTATCTTGAAATTTATCGGAACTATCTCAAAGGAAGGGTATCCAGGAACAAACCCCCCTTAGCCCCTTTATCCAAATATATCCCAATTTTCGGGTGACGAGCTATTCCCCGATACGGGGGGCGCCCCCTTGGGGGGTCACACCTTTGGATCTTGGATTTTGGTAGAACAAGCAATTTTGGGGTTTCTTAGGAGAATAAATTGCGTTAAAATTTTCTAGAAACCAATCCCAATAAAAGCCTCTACACCATTCTCTAAATCCTTAAAATATCCCCAAATAGGACTCTTTAAGGTAGAAAAGTTCTCCCTTTTCAAAGAAATCCGGGCCATAGTCACGTATTGACCGGGTCCAAATGACCAAGTTCCCCCCCTTATCCAAGGGTTTAATCACTAAGCTAGTGTCTTGTTCTAGACTGAGTAAGGCTGTCATTTCTCCTGCACCAAAATTGCTTTCTTAAGTGTCGTTCCCTCAATTCTTTTCTTCTCAGAATTTCAAGATCTCTTTCAACCGCAAAAAAATAATTTCCGTGTAATTTTTTCGGGGGATTCTATTGCTTTTTAATTTTAAATCTGTATAAACTCCAATTTCTTTTGTCCCCTTAACTTTCTTCCAGCAATCCTGCCACAGTTCTCAGCCCCTCCAAGTCAGATGTTTCCATACCCAGATCTTCACATGGATGTAACTCCTCTGACTTAAATGGAGACTCGCTCCATTTCAATTTTCTTGTGAAAAGGTTAATATCCTTAACCCATTCAAATCGTTTAAATCTCGCAGTGGGAACAAAGGAAAGACCCCTTGACAGGACTTTTTTCTCCTCTATCGTTAACTCTCTATTGGAAAGGTTAACAATCTGATTATCATTATCCTTAAAATTATTTATTTCTTCCTTCCTTTCCCCTTCCTTGTTTTTACTTCTGGGGTATCGGTAGGAAGAGATTCTCTCTCCAAAAAAGGTTGAGATGACCCCTGCGGAAATGAAGAGGTAGAGGAAGATGAAGAGGCCAAATGCCCTTCTAGGGTCTCCCGGTTTCCATTTGGAGATAGTATATTCCATGGAGGAACCCTCTCTCTCCAAAAGGGACGATTTCATCGTCTGGAATTGATATCGTGATCTTCCCCTGTATAGTGCTCCTCTCCTTCCATCACAGCGTCGCTGTTATCCGGATCAGATGAGGAGATATCTGTCTCTGTTTGATCTTTCTCCCCCAGAAAAGAAAAGGCTCTCTGGTCACGAAATTCACATATATCTCGATTAAACTGCTGGTGTTTTCTATATTTGATTGAATTCTGGTATTTTTCATTTGCGTTTTGGAGGAAAGTTTCTCTCCTTCCAAAATCTGGGTCCCCTTTGAATTTAAGTGTTTTTTCAATTCATTCATTCAGGTGTTTAGACATTTTTTCAAGAGTGATTCTTTCCTCTTTATCATTAGCCGTATAGAGCTTTCAATTAATTCCTGCTCCCATTTTTTAATTATTTCTGGGGATTTTGAACGATTAGCAGGACTCACATTGATCCTCAGACCCTTTGGTACTACCCTTGCCTTAATGTAGTTTTCCAGGGCCTGCGTCTCCCACCATGATTTAATATTATCTCGATATCCTATATACAGCTCGTTAAAAATAGTCTTTAGATCCGTGCTATCATTATCCTTATCTTTGTTACTCGTAGAAAACACCTTATTGGCCTCATTCAGCCATCCATCTCTCTGGATTGGTACACTCAAAAATCCCTCCATTAAATTGCATAAACATAAATATAAAAAAAAAGATCACAGATCTCACCTTTCCTCTAGTGGTTAGAATTAACAGCCCAAAACCAAATTTCACAGAAAAGAACTAACCAAAGGCCTTACTACTAAACCAAGGGGCTAGATAAGATATGCTTCTGTTATCTAAGGGACATATGTTTTAGCAGTCAGGTACATACTATTGTATGTTTGTTTATACATTCCTTTTTGTATCCTCTATGTCTACTAAGAATTAGGGTGATATAGGGTCAGTCTACGGTGAATGGGGCCATCCCTTTTGGGACGATTACTCTGTCTTTATGGATAGTTGTTAATGTAGGGCCATTGTTAGGTTTAGTAGCCAAAGGTTTTGGTATTATTCCCTATTACTGTAATAATAGACTATTTATTCAAAAATACGCCTATATCTACTTATAGTGGATGCTCCATTTTGTTTAGGAATGTATGAATAAGGATTAGTGGTATTGAACACATTGTATTTAGGGTTTAAAATTTTGGCATTGTGTGTATATTTTAGAGGTAAATATTAAAGGTTACATTTTAAGGCCTTTGGTTAGTTCTTTTCTGTGAATTTTTTTTTCTTAGATTTACCAAAAAAAACCTAATTTTTTTTTGTCCGATAAAC
>JAODAL010053543.1:0-25224 GCA_025379985.1 Phyllomedusa bahiana
TTTTGGAAATGAATGGAAAATTAGCCTATGACCCCCAGGAGAAGATGGAATTAACGAATCTCCTCTGTCTTCATGGAAAAGATGCCTAACCTCCAAAACCCTTCCTGTATTAACCTGGTGAGTTTTTTCAATAACACTGAGTAGGGTCAGATGTAAGGACCCCTAATCTGTATTTTCATCTGAAAGTAAAGCTAAATTACCACGTTTATATATATCCCTGTCTAATATAAACCACAACCGCCCACCCTTGTCTGCCTTGGCAAACAATGATATCTTTCATGTCTCTCCAGATCGACGAGGGGCTTTTCTTTCAGCAAGGGTAGAATTATCTTGAGGGGCGTCTAACAGAGTTAAAGAGAGATGAATCAATTGCATTTTTTACTATCCTCCTGAAAAAGATCTAATTGAAGATGTTTCTGTGCGAATGGCTGGGATAAAAATACTATTCTTCACATTATAATTAGTGGAAGGAACGCAATCACAGACACATGGACTAACCTTCGCCTTTCAAAATACTGTAAATTCGACAATAGTACCAATAAATTTTTGTGTTAAAGACATTCATGATTGTTCAATCCCGAGTCGACAAGAGAGCCATATTTTCACAACACTGCCTCCAAAGACACCAGGAAAGTCTGGACATTAAGATCTCCATGGCTCAATTAAGAAACATCTTAATTTGGAATTGAGAACATGGTGGGACCTTAAACCACCCCAATAATTACATTGAAAATCAAATGATACCCTCGAAGGTTACGTATATGCCAGTTTCCCACATCCAACTACCCAGAGGATTTTAACAAAGAAAGGAAAATATCTCAGTGACTGTTCCATCAAATTAATGCGGCTATTAGTGAACATGAACAAACCATATTACAAGAAGTTCGTGAATAAAATACAGAATGTGCAAGAAAATATTGTCTCCACTTAAAAGAATTGGAGGAAATTATATCCTTGGATAAATTAAAATCAGAAAACTTAGGAGAAACTGGAGAATACAATCACACAGACTAAGCAAGTCAAATTCATACGAATTTACATGACAATAAAATGGGTCAAGTTTATAAATGGTCCTCTAACGAATTGATACAACTCCCTCGCTTCATAACTTAAAAACCATAGAGTATTCCCCAACATTACAACGCAAGAGTGGGATTTTATTCCACTATGTGGAGTCTTCTGACAAACCGCTCGGAGGCAATGGCTGCTGTTGAACCTACACCTGCTGTTACTACTAATAAAAGTAAAACGATCGGAACCAAAAAAAAACGCAGAGCGGGCCGAAAAACACCACAGAACCGCAGCGGTAACCGAAGCGTCAACAAAAGAAGAAGTAAGGGACTAAAATGGTACAAGTCTTGAATTTTAACTACCACCTATTACTTTCACTCAGAATCTCAATTAGCTCTTTTGGTCCCTGTGGTCTATCATTTTTATCCACCCACCAGCCATTTGATGTGTTATAAACGATTATGGATGCAAATAAATTTTCAGAGAGATATTACGATCCGTGAGACAATAATGATATGTAGTTAAAATTAGATAGTCAGGGAGGAATAATTTAGTCAAATGACAAACTCTACACAGAACTTTGTCTATCGCTGAATTGGCTACTAATTCGAAATTTACAAGTCTTTAGAAAGCGAAGTTAGTCATGTGTCTGTGATAGCATCCTTCCTCTAATTATAAGTGAAGAAAGGTAATTTTATCCCATCCAATCCACGAACATCTTCATTAGATCTTTTTCAGAGGAAGTAAGAAAAGGCAATGAATCATCCTCTAACTCTGTTAGAACGCACATACAGATAATCTAACTATTGCAGAAAGAAAAGCCCTCGTCGATCTGGAGAACATGAAAGATATCATTGTTTTGCCAGGCAGACAAGGGTGGGGGTGTGGTATAATAGACAGAAATAAATAAACGGGTAATCTTAGCTTTACCATTTTCAGATTGAAATACATATAAGGGTCCTTACCATCTGACCCTACCCGTCTTTGTTATTTTTGAAAAAACTCACCAGGTTAATACAGGAGTTTTGAGAGTTTAGGCATCCATTTCCATTGAAACATAGAAGATTCGTTTAATTCCTCTTCTCCCGGTCATAGCTATATTTCATTCATTTCCCAAATCCACAAAACCGGGGTTTCCACCCCCATTACGGTCCCATAGTTGCAGTGATAGGTTTCTCACTAATGAGAACCTATCAGGTTGGCTGGAACAGCTTTATTTACAACCCCTTTGTTAAAAAGCTACCAGGTTATTTTAAGGGATCGAGTGATGTCCTCAATTCTTTTCCCCTGAACTTCCAATGGCATTTCTAACTTTCCTTGGATTACAGCTGATGTACAATCATTATACAACCATTATCCCACATGAATGAAGCTGTCTCTCTGCGCTGTCTTGGTTCTTTGACACATACAGTGATTTTCAACCCATAATAAAGAGTTTCTAACTTGAATTGTATGCTTTAACCCTTTGAAACACAATTTCTTAAATTGAGGATGTATTTTATTTGCAATCACTGGTGACCCCAATGGGAGCAAAAGTTTTCCCCATCCATAGCTAATATTTACATGGCCTGGTGGGAAAACCTTTTTTTCTTTTATCAGATACAAACACCCTTTTGAGCTGATAATTGGTTTGTATGGCCGCTACAATAGATGACCTCCTAATTGTTTGGGGGGTGATGTGGCGGCCATACCGAACTTATTATCGAATATTTCAATTCAAAATTTTTAATCGTGTAATTTGTTTTATCATTTACCAACTATTACCATTGATTTTTTGGATTTGACGTTGAGTGGGGTTTAATCAGGGCCATGTATCTATTTCCAACCTTCCGTAAAGAAACTGCGGTAACAACACCATCTTACATGCCCAGTCTTGGTCACCCCAAACATACTATAAAAAAAAATATCCCTGTTGTTGAAATGTTGAGGGCCAGACCGTTACTTGTTCCAATCTTGGTGAATTATAGATAGAAAGTTCCAATATAGAACAAAGGCTTAAAAAATCCGAAAGTATCCAGCTTGGAATCTAAAACGTGCCAAGAATATTGCCCTAACATAAATCCCGTGCTGTGTTTGATTAGAAAATAATCACAATATGTCTCTAGTTCCCCAGTCAACATCCAAGATGTCACAAGTTTTTTTCAAACTACAGTAATAGTGTGGAGTTTCTCCGAAATATCTGAAATTATTAAAAAATATCTTCCCGTGCCGACCGAGAGCAAATATTTACGTTAGAGATTCCACTTTTATGGCTCAATTGTTTCACTGCAGGTTTTACATGTGATGCTAGAAGGGCCCCTACCTTTAAGACAACACTTACCCCGAGTCTTTTTCCGCACAATTCACAAACTCACTCATGGCTGCGGTTTTCCTGATCTCTAGGTGCGTCACGGGCCAGATGCATTTGTTTGCAGTGTGCCAATCAGACCTCTAACCTTTAAATCCTTACAAACTGAAATGACTACAACTATCAAACAGGAATGTAAATTGTAACACACAGAATGTTTTGTTTATTTAGGGAAACGTGTCACCAATGATCGTTCAATATGTAGGCTGCAACAACTTGCAAGCTGACAGAGCGCATCAGAAGACATCGATCTGATACTAGGCTCTGTGCACACAGGGTGCATCTGCTGTGTCGCGTCACTGCAATCCAATATCATGCTTGGGATTTGTGCAACCTTCAATACAAGGTATAGAAAAGATTCAATGTTTTCACCTAGAGGGGGAGACCCGTGCAAAAGATTATTACTACTCAATTCGCGAGTCTTTTTGGATCTTCACTTTGAGACCAAGATTGCCATATGGTACTCAACAGTAGGCAGGATATGATTTAGCACTATTAATGGTATTATTCAGGTAATCACTTGATTTATCCTGCTTACATTTTTTTTGTTTTGTTTTTGAATTGTTTTGTCCATTTTGACACCCATACATTTACCATGTGTATGTGATCAAATAATAACCATTGCTACAATAGTCGTGTTCATGTGCTTGCTTTAAATTGTCTACACTAAGGCCGCCATGTCAAAGGCCTGAACGCGTAAGAATTTGTCCTGGATGTCTTGTGTTTTTACTTCACTTCAATAAACGGGATTTTACCCTGCATCTTAAGCTGAGCTCTGGGACATTCATCACTATTTTGTAATCAAAAAATGCCTACGCCTAAAAGTGGGAAAATCACCTAATTAAATTGTGTACAGAAAATAAAAGGTGTGATTTGTAACCAATGAAATACACAAACAGCAGTTAACAAGAAAATTTCTGTTATCCTAGTGTAGTACAAAGGTGGGCATTGAAACAAAAAATGCCCTGTGCCAAAGGTGGAAAACACCTAATTAAATTGTGTACAATACTAACAGGTGGGATTTCTCCAATGAATACAACAGCAGTTAAGAGAAGAAAAATTTTCTTTATCCAAATGTACGTACAAAGCTGGGTCTTTAACAAAATGCCAGCGCCAAAAGTGAAAAACACCTAATTAAATTGTGTACAGATAATAAAATGGGGGTTTTGCTCCAATGTAATACAACACAGTTTTAGTAGAAAATTCCTGTAACCTAATGTAAGTACAAGGTGTGTCTTTAAAAAAACTGGCCTGCGCCAAAGTGAAAACACTAATTAAAATTTGTATTGGATAATACAAGGTGGGTATAGCCCACCCAATGAATACAACAGCAATTACTAGAAAATATCTAATCTGTATTCTCATGAAAGTACAAGTGGGGTCTTTGAACAAAAATGGCCTGCGCCAAAAGTGAAAGACACCTAATTAAGTTTTGTACGATAATAAAAGGTGAATTTGCACCAATGAAATACAACAGCAGTTAGGTAAGCAAATTTCTGTATCCTAATGTAAAGTACAAGTGGGTCTTAGAACATAAATGGCCTGCGCCAAAGTGAAAACACCTAATATAAATTGGTGTACAGATAATAAAAGGTGGGTTTTGCTCCAATGAAATACAACACAGTTAGTAGAACCATGTGTTCCTGTATCCTAATGTCAGTACAAGGAGTGTCATTGAAAAACAATGGCCTGCGCCAAAGTGAAAAAACACCTAATTAAATTTGTGTATGGATACTAAAAGGTGGGTTTTGCACCAATGAGAAATACAACCCGCAGTTTTACTAGAAAAAATCTTTTAATCGTAATGTACGTACAAGGTGGGTCTTTGAACAAAAATGGCCTGACGCGCAAAAGTGAAAGACACCCTAATTAAGTTTATGTACGGATAATAAAAGGTGGGATATTTGCACCAATGGAAAATAACAACCTGCATTAGTAAGAAAATTTCTGTATCCTAATTGTAAGTAACAAGGTGGGTCTTTGAACAAAAATGGCCTGCGCCAAAGGTGAAAAACATCCTACTTAAATAGAGTACAGATAATAAAAGTGGGTTTTTGCTCCAATGAAATACAACAGGCCAGTTAGTACAAATAGTCTGTAACCTATGTAAGTACAAGGTGGGTCTTTGAAAAAAAATGGGCCTGCGCCAAAGTGAAAAACAACCTAATAAAATTGAGTAAAGGAAATAAAAGAGGGTTATGCACCAATAAAATACAAAGCAGTTAGAGAAAATCTTCTGAAATCAAATGTAAGTACAAAGGTGGGTCTTGAAGAAAAATGCCTGCGCCAGAAGTGAAAGACGACCTAATTAAAAATTTGTACGAATAATAAAAAGGTGGATTTTTTGCACCAATGAAAATACAACAGCAGTTAGTGAAATTTTCTGTATCCTAATTGTAAGTACACGGAGGGTCTTGAACAAAATGCCTGTGTCCAAAAGTGAAAATCACCTAAAAACATTTGTGTACGGATAATACAAAGGTGGGTTTTTGCACCTAATGAAAAATAACAGCAAAATACTAGTAAATTTTCTGAAACGTAATCTAAGTCAAGATGGTCTTTGAACAAAAATAGCCTGCGCCAAATGAAGAACAATGTAAATAACTTTTGTAGCGGATAATCAAAGTTGGATTTTGCACCAATAAAACACAGAAGTTAGTAGAAAAATTTCTGTATAACCCAAGTGTAAGACAAGAGGGTCTTTGAACAAAAATGGCCTAGCCAAAGTGAAAAAAACCTAATTAAATTGTGGTACAGATAATAAAAGGTGGGATTTTTGGCTCCAATGAAATACAACAGCAATAAGTAAAATTTCTCTGTATCCTAATGGTAATACAGACGCTGGGTCCTAGAACAAAATGGGCCTGCGCAAAGTGAAAAACCCTAAATAAATATGTGTACAGATAATAAACCGGTGGGTTTGTCTCAATGAAATACAACAGTACAGTTCGTAAGAAAATGTCTGTAATCTTAATGTAAGAAAAAGGGGGTCTTTAAAAAAAAATGGGCCTCGCCAAAGTGAAAAACACCTAATTAAATTGTGTATGGATAATAAGAAAAGGTGGGTTTGCACCAATGAAATACAACAGCAGTTACTAGAAAATAACTGTATTCTACTGTAAGTACAAGGTGGGTTCTTTGAACAAAAAAGAGCCCTGCGCCAAGTGAAAGACACCTAATAAAATTTTTGTACCGGCTAATAAAAGTGGGATTTTGCACCCATGAAATACAACAGCAGTTAGTAAGAAATTTCTGTATCCTAATGTAAGTACAAGGTGGTCCTTGAACAAAAAATTGGCCTGCGCCAAAGTGAAAAACACCAAATTAAATTGTGTACAGCTAATAAAGTGGTTTTTGCTCAAAGAACTACAACCCTTTAGTAGAAAATTTCTGTAGTCCTAATGGTAAGTACAAAGGTGGGGTCTTTGAACAAAAATGGCCTCGCCAAAGTGAAAAACACCAAATTAAATTTGTGTACAATAATAAAAGGTGGTATTTGCTCCATGAAATCAACAGCAGTTAGTAGAAACTTTCTGAACCAATGTAAGTACAAGGTGTGTCATTGAAAAAAATTGCCTGCCGCCAAAGTGAAAAACACCTAATTAAATTGTGTAAGGATAATAAAAGGTGGGTTTTATGCAACCAATGAAATAACAACAGCAGTTAGTAGAAAATTTCTGTATCCTATGTAAGTCCAAGGTGGGTCTTTGAAAAAAATGGCCCTGTGCCAAAGTGGAAAAACACCTAATAAATTTGTTACGATAAAATAAAAAGGTGGGGTAATGCACCTATAAATATAACAAGCAATAACTAGTAAATTTTCTCGTATCGTAATATAGTACAGATTTTCCCATATATAACAAAAATAGCCTGCGCCAGAAGTGTGAGAAAAACCTAATTAAAATTTGTTACAGATAATAACAGGAGGGTTTTGGCACCAATGAAAATACAACACAGTTATTCAGAAAATTTCCCTGTATCGTAATATAAGTACAAGATTGGGTTCGGTGGAACAAAAATGGTAGGGGGCGGGGCTGGAGGCGTGGAGGGAAGGTGAAAAACATGGTAATTAAATTGAGTACTGCGGATAATAAAGGTGGTTTTTTTTTGCACCAATGAAATACAACAACAGCATTACTAGAAAATTTCTGTATCCCTAAAGTAAGTACAAGGTGGGTCTTTGAACAAAAATGGCCGCGCCAAAGAGAAAAACACCTAAATAAATTGTGTACAGGATTAATAAAAGGTGGGATTTGGCACCAAAGAAAAACAACAGCCTATAGTAGAAAATAACTGAATCGTAATAAAAGTAACAAGATGGGTCTTTGAAACAAAAATAGCCTGCTCTAGAAGTTTTGAAAACACATTTAATTACATTGTGAACGGATAAAACAGGTGTGATGATTGCACCAATGAAATACAACAGCAGATACTAGAAAATTTCGTATCCTAATGTAAGTACAAGGTGGTCTTTGAACAAAAATCCTGCGCCATGAAAAACACCTAATTAAATTGTGGTATGGATAATAAAAGAGTGATATTGCACCTATGAAATACAACAGCAATTACTATCACAGATTCTGAATTGTAATATTAAGTAAAAGTGGGGTATTAAACAAGTAGTCCTGGGCTGCACCAATATACACTACTCCTTACAAAAGCCTGGCCGTCTCTGTCTGTGCTACCGCCCACAAGCCCCCCCCCCACGCTCCAACCTTACCCCCTTCCGTTTTCCTTCCCCCCACTGCCCGCCCCCTACCCTACCCCCCCTCTTCCGCGGCTGTACAGCGCTAGAGAATGCTTACTTTAAAAAGTCTCAGCCTAACTAAACCACTAAGAATCTGAAATTCTCTAATCTACAAAAACCAATGATCTAAATGTTCACAGCTAAAAGCATAGTTGTCTCTGTGAACAAGAGTAACTGTGTCGGTGAGCTGTAGTTCAGGAGAAAGCTGACAGAACGTCCTGCACTTATGAGACACACAGCCACAACTGAAAAGAAGCAGAACAGGAAGGGCTTGTCTATGCAAAACTAAGTCATGTGATTTTTTCCCTTCTCTTTCCCTTATCCCAGCCAATGACAAAAACCATAATACATGAAACAGTCATGACGAGTTGCAACACGCCAGCTCACACCCTTCTGTATGCTCTAAGCTGAATTGCTGGCCACAAAAAGACAGGAAGCGCCGAAAATTTGTGCATATTAATAGATTATGCGCAGAGGTCTCAACTAAATATTGAGTGATCGGAAATTTTCCTGATCAACCTAAAAACCGTGCTGATTTTCAAAACTTTGTCCGATTATAAATCATCATCCCCATTAAAAACCCTTTAATACCTTCCCCCAAGTTCAAAGCAAGTGCTGATCCTCGAACTCTGCAGTTCATCCTAACCCTAAAATTGTTTTTTTTTTATATGACCCCCCCCCCCCCCCTCCTCCCAATCTTTATGGGGTAGACAACCACCTCCCTGTTTACTCTTGGAGGGCATAATACAGCTATTGTACTGTGATCAAAACCGAAGGGTCTGTGAGAATGCCTAGCCATATAAACCGTAATATCCCTACGGCCATCTCCCCCCCCAGGCAAACCAATAACAATGAAGCCTCCCACCAAGCCCACCTGACCCAGTTTAACAGATAACCTAACGGAGCTATGCTCTGACCGGGACAACGCCTCTTATTATAACCAAGTACCACACCCCCGGGGTCAACAGCAAATTGCCCTATTTCCCATTCACGACGCAACGCACCCACATCAAATAGCTGATTTTAAAAGGGATGCAGCCTCGTGAAAATGAACATATACTAGCGGGAGAATCACAATATCCGCACCCACTAGAGTGGGTTACGCCACTAGTCTTTCATGCACAGGTATGCACCTGGGATATATGGCAGACCCGGATACCGGCCACAGCCTACACAAGTCCCAAGTCCCAGGCACAGCCTTGGTATATTCGCCTGCACCCCAAACAACACATAGCCTTAATGTCAGGCAAAACATACAAAAACAAAATCCTGCTTCGGGCTGAGCTCTACCTAAACAGTAAATGGCCAGACTACAAGCAGAGACACACTCAGAGTGCCTCTTGGTACATTACCAATAACAGAGTAAACAAGGTCTGCATACCCATGGTGCTAGCAGTATTTCCACCAGCAGCCAGACAAAGCGGTGGGGGTCCCGTTCAGACCCCAGGCTTTAAAGGCCCCTGAGCCCCGCCTACCTGGGGGCGTGGGAGGGGCCCACCCCCACCCCATCTCTTTGACCACGAGTCCAGGAAAAGCCGACCTCTCCCGGACCACAAGCGGATTGGAACCGCTTCTTTCTAAAACACATGTCATGGCATCATAGTGTGGCCTACTGACACAACACAGGAAACTGTCGCTCTCAGCCTTCACAACCGAGGTCCAGGCCACTTCAGGTGACACGCTCTATCCATTGCGCTTCCCTATAAGTCACAATATGAAGAGACGTTAACGGTGAAACCTACTCTTCCCATCCTTCCACAACGTCGCCTGTCCACTGCGTCTCACATAACCCTTCCGCCCGCCCCGCTGTTCGAACCTGTTGGGTATCAGGACACTTTTCTCTATTTCACTTTTTTCTTTTCCGCCATGAAACAGTGACACCTGATAATGCGACATCATTGTGGCCCTGTAGTTTTTCTCCCCAGCCGCTATTTTCCAGCGTAGAAAAGTTCTAAAATTCTGTAATGTCAAGAACCACCTTGTGACTCTTTTGCTATTGCATTTTTTTCTCTTCTCTCTCCCTCTTATTGCCTGGGACAATTCCAGATTCGGGGAATTTGGTCCGAGATTAGACCACAAGTGTACCCTTCCCCCCCCATATTAAATTGATTGAGGGACTACATCGAGGGCCCCACTGATGGCCAGCACTCCCGCTCAAAACAAAACTATAGTTACCTCAGCGGTGATATATCATTTTACTACCTTAGATAATGTGATGGGGAGCTCTTCCTTCCATCCACCTGCTGGGAAAGATACTGCACCTAGCCCCACGTCAGACGCATCGGTCTGCACAATAACAACTCCTCTTTAAAGTGTATAGGGGAGACTAAGTACTGCGTTTACACCAGGTCCATCTTTAAACTTTTATGAAACCGCCCTTATCTATCCGCTCTGGGGCCCCAGTAACCATAACTGACCTACAACGTGTGCCTTGGTCCGGTTCTGTGAGAGGAGCGCTATGCTAGCAAAGTTCGGAATGAATCTCGATAATTACCCTACATATACCTAAAAAAAAGGTCCCTTACTTGCTTTCTTTGTAGTATGATGTATGTCCAGCCTTGTCTAGCCTCTACTTAATTGACACATTGATAGGTTTTATAAACCCCCTACCACTAACATTCCCAGTACCCCCCCACCCGGGCTTCTTCCCAGACCTCATGTCAACACATTTTTGTACTTTGCACTGTACACCCCTGCATCTCAACAAGCGCATCAAACCCAGCCTGATGCCCATAGATATATGGCTGTCCCAGCCCACTAAAGAAAATTATATGAGGGTTTGTCGACGAGATACCTGACGCATTTTAACGACGAAGGGGCTTGTAGAAGGTACAACCCATTAGACACTGGACAGGTTTGCTGGAGCCCCCTGCAACCCAAACGGTAAGCAGACGTACTGGAAACAGACCATCTGGGTGGCAAAAAGAGCGGGACTTTTCTTTGGCCCTTTTGGTATAGGGTACCTGCCAATAACCTTTAGAGTGATCCAAGATTAGAGAAGTATCTGGCCTGACCTATGCCTCTAATAAACACATCTACTCTCGGCCATGTGTATAACGCATCGAACTTTTGAGTGACCCATTCATTTAACAACCTTACGTCATTACAGAAGCGTAATGAGCCTAACAGGCTTTGTATCAGCACGATAGGGCTGGGACCACATCACTTCTGGATCTCCTCAATTAACTAACTTCCGAGTTCCAAACTTTTCCTTGACCTCCACTGATATGGCCCCGTCTAACGAGCTTCTGGGACCCCCCCCCCGGTAACTTTTCCAGATGAACCTTTACCTCCCGGTTCGGTGACAATGTCTGTTCTAATCACTTTTCGTTCGCCCAGTAACTCATAGAACACATCCTTATTTCACGTCTTGAACGAATTCACAAGGGTTTCCCTGTTTCCCATCTTTTCTAGGGACTTGGAACAGGGCCTCGATATTACCGCACGCTCTGAAACCCACTGGGGGGGGTACTTACAGCTGTCAGGGTACCTCCCTATCTTTTCCACGGTTTTAATTAAATTTACATGTACAGTTGTTTCAGTGTTTTCCTTTTGGCCCGGCTGATAAACTCTATAAATTTACTTGACTTCCCGACCTTTTCAATTATCTCATAACGGTCCCTGCCATTTTGCTAAAACATTTACTTTCCAAGGTGGGTTTACTAACAACTAGAACCCGATCACCGCTGGTTTGAAGGTCCTCAACCTTGGCTGACCTATAACACCCGGCTTTGGCTTCCTTGGGGCCTGGCTGTAAATGTTCCTCTTAACCTATGGGCATGACTGCAGCACTACGAATCCAGCATAAGGGAAATTGTTCAATAACACTCTTGTAGGGGGTGGAACCGTGCCCCAAGTTTCTTTAGCTATATCTAGAAAGGCCCCGAGGATGTCTACCATAGACTAACCTCAAACGGGAGAAACCTGTATGGATGACTGTGGAACATCCCGACTGCGAACATTAGGTATGGCAGAAGACAGTCCCAGTCCTTCCCATCCTTACTAACCACCCTTCTTTAACATGCTCTTTAGGTCTTGTTGAACCTTTCCACCAAAACCCAAATCTGTTTGTGGTGAAAATACAGATGTGTGCAGATGTTTGATGTCTAATAATTTGCACAATTCTTTGAAACCCTTGACAAAAAAAGGGGTTCCCTGGTCAGTTAGGAAATCTCTTTTGGTATACCAGTCCGGGAGAACATGTAGAACAGCTCCCTTCAATACTTTAGATGATGTATTACTAAGGGAACAGCCCTGGTACCGGTGGCATAGTCTAGCACCACCAATATGTACTGATGGCCCCTTGCAGATTTCACCAGTGGGCCCCACTAGATCCATTGCAGCTTCTCTTCTCAGCCACCTTCAAAGACCCTATGAGCCTCGACGTCATCGTCGCGTCATTTTCTCAGGGAAGACTGCACGCCAACAGGGTGGTAACCCGACTTGCGTCCTCTGCACATTTTGCGCCACCCAGAACCGCCAGGACCGCTCTTGGAGCTGCTTATTAATGGTTGCTGCTCCTTTAAGGCAGACGGTATCGCTTCTATGAGCAGGCATTGGTTCTGCTTGGCCCATGGCCTCTCATGCACCTTCTGCGGGTTCGCTGTCATCAGCTGAAAGGCTACTGTTTGCCTGATAACTGTTTTAAAATTTTCATCCATCCTTTGGGGTCTCTGATTGCTGCGCAGCTGCAGCTTTCACCCAGGACATAGAGTTAAGCGTATCCAAGGACTTTTACACCGGCCGTTGCCCTTACAACAATTGCAGACAAGTCCATTAAAAGCGTGTAAAGTCTCTTTAAACGTCTGCGTGCCCGCATCCGAAAGCACCATATGTGGGGGTTAGCCTCACGTTCAGGTAGCACCTGGGATTGGCAGACGGAGACAGGGACACAGCATAAAAAGTCCAAGTCCAGGCTATGCCTGGGTTTAATTAGAATGGCAACAAACAACACAGCCTTAAATGTCAGGCAAAACATACAAAACAAAATCCTGCTCGGCTGAGCTCTAACTAAACAGTAATGGCCCTGACTACAGCAGAGACACACTAAATGCCTCTTGTACATAACCAATAAACAGAGTAACAGGGCTGCTTACCATGTGGCTTGCAGTATTCCACCACAGCCATGACAGGCCTGCAAAACCCAGGCATTATAGGCCTGAGCCCCCGCCTCACCTGGGGCGTGGGAGTGGCCACCCACCCACTCTTTGACCACTCCAGGAAAAGCCAAACCAACACAAGCGATTGGAACCGCTTCTAAAACACATGTCCACAGCATAGTGCTACTGCCCACACAGGACTTGTCCGGCTCTCCCTTCACCGAGTCCAGGCCACTGGGTGACACGCACAAATCCATCGCTCCCCTATAGTCACATATGAGAGCGTTCTAGGGGAAACATATCTTCCTTCCACAACGTCGCCTGTCACTGTCTCACAATATGTAATACAAGTACAACTTGAGTCTCCATGCTCCCTAATATGCATATGGACAGAGCTGTCTTCATAGATGTTTCAAGGGCATAGATATTGTGAAGATAACATTCAACTGATAAAGCTCACACCACCAGTATCACTTAGTGAAGACCCACTCTTTTCTCATCCTACCAAACCTGAATCTTTTCACTCTAACCCGAACTATAATCCTAACCATCACTGTAACCCTAACCCAAAGTTAAATCTTTTTATTGGTTTGTAAGGATTAACAATGTGTTCTGAGGCACTTCTGGTCCAGTACCGCTCAGCTGCACTCAAAACAGAGAGATTTCGTGGCTCGTTCTCAAGCTATCCTATCTGCTTATTTATATCACCATTCAGAAGGGAACAGCTCTGAACAGTGATGTAAGTAGAGATATCTGGCGGCCGCAGCTAAATAGTGGCTGCAGAGGTGACATTCCTGTTCAGAAGTTCAAGAATGAAAACAGAAGACCGGAGAGCCACGACGCTAGAACCGGAGACCGGAGGAAAGGGAGTATCTTTTTTTTTTTTTTTCTTGTGGCACCAAGAACTGCGTGTTAGATTTTGTTATGGGGTGGACAACCCCTTTACTGTTCATGGTCTGGTGGTATTATTTAGTCTACATATAGTGTTACTGTACTATAACTTACTATAAACTTGCACACCACAAACATGTCTGCCCTTCACCTTCTGCCTCTTTTCTCCTGCCTTGCTGATTGAAAGCCTTTGCGGGCAGGGTACTCTCTCCCTCTGTACCAGTTTTTGTATTTTGCCTGACATATATTATGTATGTAACCCCCTCAAGTGTCCAGCTTCCTGGAATTAATGGTGCTTTAAAATAAACAATAATAATTTTAATAGAGGTCTTTGTGTGATTTGTTTAGTAACAATAAATAAATGCATGTTCTTAATATTTACTCCTTAAAGAGTGGTATTATTTGGTAACCTTATGAATGTTTTATTAGTGCTTTATTACTGTTTTATTAGTGCTTTTGAAAAGGCAAATTATTTCTAGTTGATATTTATTATACATTAAATCTAGGGACAGTGGACTGCTGTATTTGAGCCTCTAATGTTATAAATTTAATTTACTTATTTTTCTTCTACTTTTAGGTCAGCTGCTGGCTGGTATTTTTTGGATGGGAAGGAACCAATATCCATGGAACTTGCCATCCTGATAGTATCAGTTAGCAGCTGCTGGTTTTAACTTGGTTGGTTATGAAAAATGGGGGAGGGTCTCGTGTCATTTTATTTCAATATTTAATATTAATAACGTTTTTCCATCTTTTCAATGCATACTAAAAAATATGGATATTGGACCCTTCCCATCCTAAAAATAACAGTTCACAGTTACCCCATATGCAGATCATCAAATTAAAGGATCCACTTTTGATGATAATCTGGCTCTTCTGGAGTGTCGACACCAGCTCTACTTTTAGAGAGTGTCAACACCAGCTCTACTGTTCCAGAGTGTTCACATCAGCTCTACTATTCCATTGTGTCCACATTAGCTCTGCTGTTATAAAATGTTTACACTGTGTTCCAGTGTCCACACCAGCTCTACTATTCCAGAGTGTCTTCACCAGGCTATTGTTTCTGAGGTGTCCATACCAGCTCTCTACTGTTAGAGAGTGTCCACACCAGCTCTGCTGCTTCAGAGTGTCCCCCTCCAGCTTTGCTGTTCTCGAGTATCCACATCAACTCTACTGTTCCAGAGCGTCAGCACCAGCTCTATTGTTCTGAATTGTCTACATCATCTGTACTGTTGGAGGGTTTCCACACCAGCTCTACTGTTTCTTAGTGTTTACATCAGCTCTGCTGTTCCAGAATGTCCAGCCAGTACTGTTCCGGATTATACGCGTTGGTTCTACTGTTCCAGAGTATCCACACTGGCTCTACTGTTTCAGATGTCCCCACTGTTTCTGTTGCAGAAATTCCATACTGGCTCTGTTGCTCCAGAGTCTCCACATCTGTTCTGTGAGGAAAGTAATCCTTGAAAAATATGGTGGTCTTTATATGTGTACCTACTGCTTTACTGTTTTATTAATTTGATTTTTTTTGTTATATAGAACCCCCCCCCATCCCAGGTTGTGTTATTTTTGTATTGGAGGCCTGTATGTTACGCAGCCCTTGAACTGTCAACTAGGTGTTCAAAACCAATCAGTTTGTAAAGATAGTGTTCAGACTCACATCCTACTGAGAACTGACCAGTGGATATCACTGGGTCAAGGGCCTCACCAGAATATAGGGTACTAAAAGTAATGGCTACATGGGAAAAAAGTCAGATTAATGGTTTGATTGGCAGCTGTCAATAATAACAGCTTATTGATGATGTCACTGGTCCTCTTGAGTTCCTTAAAGGGTTTTCCTCATGCCTGATTTGCAGTGCTGCAGTTCAGCTTGTAGCTTTCTATGACCCGACCATCTCAGATAATGGGGAGGGTCATGCTTCTGGCCATCCTCACTATGCATTTCTATGCGTGCTCTGGAAATAGCAAGTACACTCGCTGAAAAGCATTTCATGGAAAAACCCCATTAAGGTGCTACAACCCTTACATTAAGGGTATTCACATACGTACGGGGCCAGACATGGGGGACCCCCAAAGGGGGGAGGCCCTCATAAACCCCGCGCCTAGTTGCGGAGTTCATGGGGCGGAGCAACCCCGCTCGCTGGGGCGGGCCCGGCAAATAAAGCCGATCCCGCGGGGGGGGCGCCCAAAAAAAGTAACTAACGGTGGTTGGGAAAAACCAAGTTTAAGTCCCACCCCCCGCCCTTTGGTAGTGGAATGGGAGGGGGGAGGGGGGTTTTGGGCTTGGATGTGTCTTGGAGTGTCTTTATTTGGAGGGGAGCTTTGGGGAGGGATTGGAGTGTTGGGAAAAGAGCACAAAGGAACGATGCCAGGATCAAGTACCGCTGCAAAATACCCCAGGGGGATTTGGGTTTCAAAAACGTACTCCCAAAGCACAGGGGGGCCCCGGCACCCTCCCCGCCCCATAGACATTCATTACCCGGACTTTAATCCCGCGAGGGGTTGCAGTCATTTTTTTCCCCCCACACGTAAAAAAAAATGAATGCATTGTAACGGCGGGGGGGAAAAACGGGTGTAATCCATGGGTCCCTCATGAGAATATTTGGTTTTCCCCGTAATTTGCGGGCGTGCATCCCGCCTTGTATACCGCAAAAGGGGCGCGAATTTACGTGTGGGGAACATATCCTAACTTAACTATAATTGGATTTCACTTTTTGAAACCCAACATCATTCAATATTCACAGCTGAATTTTGATGGTAAAAAACAAAAATGCTCTAGAAATATTTGCTTCTTAACGCCGACCCCCGAACCGCAGATGCATGTATTATATCGATTATGGACATTTTGCTGCTTGTGGTCCTGAGTTACAAACAATTCCATTTTTTTTCAGTTGAGATCAGTTATTAGAAAAACGGAACTTTCTTTAAATGATGCCTTTTACCAAGACCAAAAATAAAAATTTCCCACGACAATCCACTGCAAGGGAAAAAGTTTTGTCAGTCTTCCCATACATTGCATTCCCAAAGGCGTAGTTTTTGTGAAATCTAATTCCCTCAATGATTTCTCACTAAGTTTAGAAATATTTATCCTTTTCACTTTTTCTGCCATAGACTTGCCACTACTGCTAAAAAAAGGCCGCCCAAAAACTGCATCCAACACCCACACTATGGCACACTGCACGCTTAAAAAAAAATTTTTTCCATAAAATAAATGGAGAAAAGCTCATTTTGTTTTATCCGTTTGCCAAAATCAATGAAAACAAAAACAGAAATGTTTTTTTAAATTTTTTGGAAACATCAGAATACCCAAAACCTGTAACCATTTTAATTTGCTACAAATTATACTCAGAAAAAAAAACAAAAAACACTGTAGAAACCTAAACCTTCTGCTAAAAATTGGCTGCCTGTTACAAACGAAAAGGTGGATTTCAGCGAGGGGACTGTTCTTGGGGGAATGTCTTAGACAGCAGTTATAAACGTCCTAGGGGGAGATTTATCTAACATGCACAGAAATCAACAAGGGGCTGTAAAGCTCAATTAAACATTTTTCTTGTGGTGCTGTTCAGCTGAACCGTAAATCGAATACACTTAAAGGGACACTCCCATCAAATTTTTTTTTTCACATATTGGCAAGCAATTTTTTTACTATTATATTTTTTTTATTTATTGGTGGGTTCTCAACAGACTTCTGTCTTTCCCTTATGTGGCTCCAATGACAAACAGTGAAAAGGGTTGCTTGATGGTACTTCTTTGTGGTCACCTGGCCTGAGAAGTGTAAAAAAGTATCAACATGAAGAAATCCCTCCCATAAAAAATATGACCCTTTTTCCTTTTATTTTACGTGATCTACAGGTGGCAAAATTTTTAGGCAATTTTTTGAGAGGATTATTTTTTTTCATTTAAAAAACAAATATGTTTTTCTCAACCCAAAAACTCAGAAAACAAAACTTAATATTTTTTGGGAAATTGGAGTGTTTTTTTTTTTTTTAGATTTGGGCTCTTAGAGGGTAATTTTTGTGCATAAACTATTACGTCAGAAATTTTAGGCAACTTAATAAAACCAAAAAATACCCATCTCACTTTTTCTTTCACCCGGTAAACCAATAAACAACAGACATTTTAGAGATAAAACATTTCTACATTTCAAAAACAAAACTAAATCAGTGCAATCTAGCCACCTTTTTTTTACGATGACACCAAAAACCTTTCCCTCCATAGATTCTTCAGTTGCTTGATGCTTTAGCAGCCACCATCCTCCCCAGACCTGTTTTAAGAGGTGGACTTTTTCCTTTTCCCGTAGATCTCACATTTTAGGAGGGACCACAGGTTCTCTAGGGGTTCAATAGGGGAACAAGGGCCATTCATTATTTTTCTTTTTTAGACCTTTAAATGGCCCCACCGGGGTTTTTGCATGGATGGGCATTTTCCACCTGAAAACAGGTTTTTTTGAACATACCGACTTCTCCGTCCACTGCTTTAAGAAAGTGTCCCTTCCCCGAAACGCAGTAGGTTGGAGTTGAGCTTCATCCATCCTCAACCCAAAAGGCCCCCCATGTTTATCTTTGATACCCCCCATACCATACCCCACCTCCACCTTGCTGGGGGTCTGAGGGAATTGGGCTCTCTGCCTTTACTGAGCGCCTCGGGGGCCCCCCTTTTGGCCCCCAAGAGTCCTCCCCCTTTTATCATCCATAAAACTTTAAAAAATCAGTCTTAGATTTTTCCTTGCCCAACTTGACGTTTTTTCCAGCCCCTTTATTTCCTTTCCATGTCCCGAGTACGGACACCTTTTTGCTTTTTTATACTCCATAATGTTGAAGCCTTTTAAATTGGGAAAACTGGTGGGAAGGCATCTGGGAGCTTCATGCTTTATTTTTCCTCAATTATGGGAGTTTTTTTTGCGCCTTTTTTTTTAACTCCTTCTTGAACCCATTGGGTATTGCCATAAAAGCTTTTTTGTTCGGTGATCAAAAGGCTTTTAAAAATTTGGCAAATTTTAAGACTGTGCACCCCCCTGCAAAACATCTCCCCCAATTTTTGATTTTCCAAACCCCCCAATCTCTCTTCTGACCCATTTTTTCAAAGGAAAGGGAAATTGCCTAAAAATTAAGACACCCTATATAGGTGAGATTCATTAGACCACACCCTCCTCATTACAGAGATGCACATCACCTGATTTAATTAATGGTAGTTGGCTTTTAAGCCATACAGCTTGGATAGGACAACTGTAAAAAAAGGATTGTGATCAAAATACTCTTTTGCCTAATAATTCTGCACACAGTGTAAATATAACTTACAACCCTGTGGGGAAACAAAAGACAATCATTAGTCTTTCTACTATTTGAATGAGACTATATAAGATAATACAGCTGAAGTAAAGTCCCGTTTGCCCTGCCATACAGATTTTTCCCCTCCACAGCCACAAAGGACAATGTTTTATTTTAATTTTTGTAATTGCATAGGGGCTGAAATAAAAAAAAACATATTGTCAAAAACCTAAAAAAAATTTTTTTCCGGGAATCTGGTTTAACAAAATACTCCTTTCTGAACAGTGTCCTTTAAAGAAGGGTTTTAAGTATTTATATATGGAAATCTTAAAGGGTTGGAAAAAATTCCCTAGGTTCCCTTTTCCAATTTTTCAAAATTATCATCATGACAAGTCTGGAATACAGAAAAGAAATCTTTACAAGTGTTGGGCGGGGTACCCTGATTACAAATCCCACAAAATTTAAAATACAACGATCAGAAATTTACCCCACTTTATTATTAGTTTCCATGAATTTATCTGCTGTTATTTGTGACTGTGCCATATTTTAAATATTATGTTAACCCCTTTTTTTTTAAACATTTAAACGGTTTTCCAAAAAGAAATACGCCCGAAATCTTTTAAAACTTAAAATTTAATCCCACTAATTTTGGGGCCCTATTTTTAACGATTTGGGGAAAATTAAAAATTTCCATTCCATTAAGGTAACCCCCGTCCTAAAAATTGAATGCCTTTGTTTTCCTCCGGAAAATTGCCGTCTAATTCCGGGGATGGCACCAAAATAAACACCCCCTTTAAACGAGCCGTTTTTCAAATTAAACTAATAAAAAATACCCGTGACTTATTTAATAAAATTTGCCACGGGATTGCATCGAAATTCGCAAATACCGGGCCCAAAAACCTTTTAACGGGCCTTTTGTTAGAATTTGGCTCATTTTTTTTCAATCAATTATTGAAACCCAAAGTAATTCCAAAAAGACAAAAAAACGCAGACCAGTTTTCCAAACAAAAACCCCCATACCAACAAAACCCCGAAACTTTCCCCAAAAATTTTCAACTTTTTATAAGTATTAAAAATTGATTTTCTCAGTGAAAAATTGACAAGTTTTTGCCCACCCACCAAAGTCGGAAACCTTCAGGGGGGTCCCCTAAAGTTAGAGTTTGCCTTATGTGGGGCTTGGCTCCAAAATCCAATTTAAAAGCACCGAAAAAGGGGGGAAAGGGCCTTTCTGAGGTTTTTTTTACCATTTTGTTAGGTGGGCTAACAACTTTTTCAATTTGGGCACAAAAACCTCACTTTAAAGGAAAAAAACTCTTAATGTGCTGTCTAATGATCCCTCCATTTAATCCCTTAAATCCCAGTTCTTAAATCTAAAATAAAAAATTAATAACGGGCAGTGGTCCAAAAAAAATTCCAATGTAATACATTTAAAAAGAAACCAGAAGTTTACATACACTATAAAAAAAGACACATATTTTTTTTTTTCTCACTTCGACTGAAATCGAAAAAACCCTTTCCCCATTTTGGGTTATTGGGATTCCCAAAATTATTTATATTTGCCAAATGCCAAAAAAAGAGAGAGAGAATTTTTTGGGCATTTTTTTATTTTATATGTTTTAATTTACGATGCCTTTAAAAAATTTTGGGAGCCCATAGTATGATATGTTTTTGGGAAAGCTTTGATGGGTTTTTTGGCAACATCTGAGTTAAATTTTAAAATTACAGTGTAATTTTTTTTTTAAATGCACCCAAACACACTGCTTTGTATGTAACTAGGGGGAAAGTCTAAAGAAATCACAAAAAACCCAGGAAAAGAATTGTGGACTTGCACAAGTTGGTTCATCCATAGGTTTTATTTCCAATCCCAAAAGGGTCCCCTCGTTTTTTTTCTGTAAAAAACTTTTTCAAGTACAAACAAGAGGGAATGTCCACCATCATACTGCCGGGAAGGGGAAACGGTTCTGGTCCAGAAATGAACATGCTTTGGCCGACATGTGCAACATAAACCCCAAAAAACAAAAGCAAAAGCCCTTGTGAAGATGCTGTAGAAGGGTAAGGTGTCATTAATCCCAAAAATTTAAACAAGTACTGTATCAAAGGTGAAAGGCCATTTGGCCAGAAGAAGCCATTACCCAAAAGAAACAAAAAAAGCCATTTTAATTTTTGGGCAAATCACAAAGGAACAAAGACCAAATTTTGGAACATGCCCTTGGGGTTTGACAAACTAAAATTGGACTTTTGCCTTTAGTGACCATCGTTACATTTGGAGAAAAAGAACACCATCCCAACTGTGAAACCCGGGGGGTGGCAGCATCATGTTGTGGGGTTGTTTTGTGCAGGGGAAGTGGTGCACTTCACAAATAGGGGCTCATAAAAAGGAAAATTTGTGGAAAATTTGGCAACATCTAAAGACATCAAAAAGGAAGTTAAAGTTTGGGGGCAAAAAGGGTCTTCCAAATGGACAAGGGCGCAAGCATACGCCAAACTGGTTTAAAAAGTTAAAGGATAACCAAGTCAATGTTTTGGAGTGGGCCATCACAAAGCCCTGATCTCAATCCAAAGAAAATTTTTGGGCAAAGCTGAAAAGGAGGGTAGAAAAGGGACCACAAACAGGGGTTTACAAACCCGTTCTTCAAGAGGAATGGGCCAAAATTCAGTGAGAAGCTTTTGGAAGGAAAACAAAAAGTTTTACCCAAGTCGTACAGTTAAAGGCAATACTACAAATGCTAAGAAATGTATGTAAAATTTTGACTTTGCAGAAATAATACAAATGCCTTAAAAAATTCTCTCCTTCTTTTTCTGGCATTTGGCAAATAGAAATAATTTTTTTTATCCTAATTTACCCAAAAGGTAAGGTTTATTCTGATTTCATATCAGATAGTGAAAACATACAATTACTTTTATATAGTGTTGTAAAAATTTTGGGTTTTAACTGTATGTATGTGGATATAATCTCAATCCACTACACTGAGTGCAAGACCAGGGGGTAAAAAATTCCCCGCAAAATGACCCCAACATAAGCTGTGTGTTACTCAACGCTCTTTTTGTTTAAAGGGGTGGACGGGGTGGATTTCAAAGGGGCTGGGAGCAAGGGGGCGTGGCATTGTTCTCCCCAACTGGTGATGGGGAAAAATATCCTCTACAGTTTAAACCCAATTTTTGGGGGCGTTTTTACGGGTTTACCCGACCAGTTTTGCCGTTTTGGGGGCCGGGCCCCCACGGCCGCGGGGGGGGGGGTTGGCTTTTCTCCGGATGGGGCGGGGGAAAACCTCCCCTTTTACATTCATAACACAGATTCCATCCAAAACGGGCGGAAGATTGTGCTTGTAGAAGTTTTGGGGGACGGCCGTGGGCGGAAAAACTGCCGGATGGAAAAAACCCCGCAGTGGGGACTGCGCGGGGGTTTTCCATAAGCACCAGTTATTTTCGGGCCCGGTTTTTCAGGCGGTCTCAAAACCCCCAAACCGTCTGAAAAACCACCCCAAAAACCCCTCAGTGGGGGGAGCCCCTTTTGTCAATCCCCCTCTTCTGGCCCCCCCATATAAATTTTAAAAGGGGTCTGGGCCATGGCATGGTATAGGTTACAGCCAACAAAGAAACCTTGACATAGTAATTTAGATTTGACAAGGCTGAATATAAATTCACCCCCACAGAATGACAGTTTAACTATATAGATTGCTGACTTTATATGTTTTAAAATTTCAGTGATCATTCATGCTGTGTTTGTGTCAATAATTTTTTTAATATTTATAATATTTATAATATTATTTTGGAGACTGTGTTTTAGCAATGAATTTTCAGCTTAGTTTCCAAAATGCAGTTCACCCTATACAGAAATCACAAAAAGGGCTTACAAGCTAATCAGTCTTTCTACTTTTTTTTTTTGAACTTTTGCTGGGGTTTTTTCCATGTTTTAGCTTTAAATTTGGGGTTTTACAAATAATTTGATAATGTAAATGCAAAGTGTTAGAGGCCCCCCTCTGTGCAAAGGAAAAAATATTTCATTCATATCTCAGACGAGCAAAAAAGAACGATTGTAAACTTCTGGTCATGATACCCCTTTGTTATTAAACCGACACGCATCTTTTGGGTCCTTATTTTTGGGTTTTTTTTTATAGGTTGTTCTACATGTAAAACTTACAATGAAATGAAAGCGATGTCCCTGCAAAATATTAAATATCTACAAACATTCTCACAAGGAAAAAAAATTTATAATTGTAAAAAATTCTAAGCAGCAATCATTGCTTTTTCTTTTTTTTGTTTTTTTTTTTTTGCTTCGTCTCCGTTTTTCGTTACCATAGCTTCCAATTTATAGAGATGTAAAAAACAGATAGGAGAATACTGATTGCTATGTAAAACTATCTTTTCCAGGAGCCACAGTCCTTCCTAGCAGTTCCAGCCAGTTGCTATTACCCCATAACTGAGTGCCCACATAACAGTGTTCATACTACTGGCAGTGCCATCCACATTACCCACATTGCCCCCTTCTTTCAACCACAAAAAATCTCCATTCTCTGCGTTACTTTCTGTTTTCCCCCAAACAAAGAGGCAGTTTATGTAAGCGTTCAGTCAGCTACTACTCAAACATAGCTTACCCTTCGGCAAAATTGCTCCTGTCAGGACTGCAGGGCCAATGAGTCTGAATATTTGACAGGTGGTAACTAGCTGTTGGGTCTGTTTCCATATAAAGTCTGTATGCACATGTCTAAGCCTGCTATATGTACCTAGTTACTAAAATAAAAAAGATCATCTGCTCCTGGAGACCGAACTTATAAATGAAATGACTCCCCTTTCCATTTATTTGTCTCTAAACTTACCTTTATCTGTAAACTCCTGGAATGCCTGATCTGATCTCACCTAATCAACTATCTCTCTGCTTAATCTCGTCACAAACCTCCCGTTTTAATTTGGTTTCTCCACTCTATAGAAATTGCCCTTAATGAAGTCTCAGACAATTTCCTAATGAACTAAATTTATTGGAAAACTACTCTGTTGATTTTTCTGGATCTCTGTGCAGCATTTGACACTATAGATCCCCAACCCCTACTTAGTATGTTTACCTCTATTGGGTGTTCTCACCACGCTGTTTCACAATGCCTGCCCTCACATCCAGCTTCAGGCTCCCACTTCCTGGCTAGGCTGTGGGTCGCTCTACAGCATTGACTAATATTTAAATTTTGCTATTACTAGCTGAGTGTGTTAGAGGGACATTGGTAATGGAGGGATTTTGTCCATCAAAAAAATTGTACTGCATTGGATCTAGTGTGGTCCAAAATGGAAAAATATGATAGCTAGATATCCCGCTGCAGCTGCTCTGGAGCTCTTGGTGATTTTTAGTTTCTTGTCTCAACTGTTCTCAACTAATCGAGCACTATGCTGTTTATGTAGTTAGATAAATTCCCATACCCATATGGATAGTGCAAGATCATTCTTTTAGTGTTCTGTTTGGTGTCGGATGATTGAGTGAGCCCTGACTGGAACCTAGCCCACTGTCCCTGCCTGCTTGACGTGCTGCCCTAGGCGGCAGACGGCAACTGGGCGACAGTCCCTGCGCTACTAGAGTGCTGGGGCCGTCAGGAGGTAGAATAGTCAGACAGTCCGTGTCAATAACAAATCAGGAACGCCAAGCCAAAAATCAGAACCAGAGGGATAAACGTAAACAAGCCGAGGTCAAAACACGAACGGGTGCGAGGTACAAAAACGGAGAGCAAGACAGGGTCAGGAAACAAGCCGAGGTCAGGTACACAGAGAAGCAAATACAATATACAGAACAAGTAACCAGTCAGCCAGGAAATATCGCAGGCGCAGCACTTAGCTAGCAGGGAGTTTAAATGGGATTCCCGGATACCGCCCCTGTAGCTGATTGGG
>JAODAL010053544.1:0-25224 GCA_025379985.1 Phyllomedusa bahiana
CGATTTCAACTTTACATAAATGTAAATCTCAATCATACTCTCAGGTCCCTAATAAGTAAGTTTCCTCTGTGCAGAAATAGACTAATTTCGCTGAGCTGTTTGGCCACAGGCAGAGCCAGGTCCATCCCTATGACGCTGAAGACATTTGAGGCTGAAACAGGAATACGCTGTTCTATGTAAAACGAGGTCATGTGATTTTCCAGCAATTGGCAACCATACACATCCCAGTCATGACGTCGCACACACATTCACCTGCTCTATTCTGTAATCTCATTTGCTGGCCGCCAAAATTACAGAAGCCCGAAAAAGGGCAATCTTAATAGATGATGCACAGATTTTAACCGTAATTATCGCATGATCTGGAAATTTTGATCACCATAAAAACCTTGCCGATTTCAACTTTGTCGATAAAAATCGCTCAACACTACTCCTCAGTCGTCTTCCATGAAGCATTGGTCTATATAATGTATATGAAAGTTTGGAGATGGCCTAAGTGCACTTACCCATAATTTTCTTTCTAATTTACTGAGTCAATTCTCCTCAACTTGCTCTGGTCCATGTTCAGTGTGCTACACACCAGGATACCAAACAGCACAGTGACTATTTTTCACCCATTAAATAGGCAGAATGATTACAAATTTGAAGATACCAGTGATGCTATTTATAAGACACATCTTATTTTAACATGTCCCTATGGTCAAAATATTTTCATTCTTTTTAGGGGTACCATCATTTCTGCCCAGGCCATTTCATTATTATTATTTATTTATTTTCAGTTGAATCACAATTTAAACACAAAATCTGATTTTCACTAAATTTAAATTTTATATCAATGTTGGCAGTTTCAAGTTATTTCAGGGACCATTATGAGTTTTCCTTTCCTTAACAAAAAAGTACCAACAATTTTTTCCACATGTGTAGGCTTATGAATAGCTTAAAAGAGTATTCCCACTTTAGACAATGATGGCGTATTGTTAGGCTTTTATAGCCAAGAATGGCCGCTTGGCTATACTTGGAACTCCCATTTATGTCTATGGAAGAGACCCGCCTACCTCTCTGTTCAGAGCAAGGAGTGCTCGTTTTTCAGATGAGTGCATGTCAAAAAGGTGGGACCTAGATCTATCAGACAATGATCGCATATAGCCTAGCTATATGCCATCGTTGTCTAAAGTAGGACAACCATTTAAGGCTCCATTCACATCATGTTTTGTGGCTCTGTTGCCTTTATCCATCAGGATACTTTTAAAAAGGTATCATATCATATACTGCAGTTATAGGAGACAATAGGGAAACAATATAAATAATATAGAGTACCTGACAATTTATGGTCTGGTCTGGGTGAAAATAGAGCAACAGTTTTGGCTAGTATGTTATTGCATAAATAAATATGCATTTCGGTTTAAGTTATTGGATTCTTCATGAATTTAATTGAAGTTTGATGTAGGTTGGGAAGATCCCTGCTTCGCAGACTATCCTGAAGGTTGCTGGACTGATATTTGTATACTGACAGATTATTAGAAAAAACTTGAGAGTTCATATTCTTTTGTACCTATAGGTGCTGATTTGTAATATCGAAGCTGTTAGTAATATAGGTGCACTTGACAAAATAGATTACTGGTTTTATTCTGCCAAGGGCACTTTTAAAAATGAAAGTGGTATCTAATTGGTTGCTATAGACTATGTTACAGCTCAACTTTTTCCTTTCACTAGTTTTCCTAACTATATCTCACATAGTTCAGGTTTAAAATGACTGATGTTTTTGTTAAGAACCTGAACCATTTTGTATGTGTGGCCAATGAAATCTTAATTTTACACTGTATACACATCTGACATTTCTGGACATTTCTGTGTGCAGTGAGGGGATCCATCATATGATAGATGCCACTAATGCCCGATGGACTTCATTGACCTAAACTAATATCTAAATATAAGTTTCAATATTGACTCAAATATGAAGGGTTAGACTGGCATAAATAAATCATTAATAAATCCTTTAATTTGATAAAGCTTTTCTAAATTCTGCTATTTAAACATTTAGCAAGCGTACTTATCAATAGTGAAGAAAATTTTCAACAACATATGACACAACATATGGTAAGCTATGCTTCAAAAAATATAAATATTTAAAGAACTGAAGGAAACCACAAAGCTGTGAACAGTTTCTCTCGTGGGGAATGACCATATGGATGTGAAAAATATCTATGAACTGACCTAAAAAATAAAGATAGAGTAAAAATAATATCCAAAAAATTAAACTGTTTATTGAAGATAATGTTATTAATCTGGATATTATATTAAATAAAAGACAAAATCAGTTCAGAGAAACATTGCTTAGAAATGCCCTACTCTTATGTGTTTTAATGAGTCTCTGAAGGATGTGTGCTACATTTCACTGTCAACAACAAGTCAGATTAGTTTTGTCAAAAGTATCCACATTCTAGATTGGAAGGTAAACTTTCTTAAAATAAAGACAAGGCACTTCTGTTAAAAGACTTTATCGGCGACATGTCACATTAGGGCTGTGCCATTTTTTGGGTGTATTTTGCACCAAAAACCTCTTGACTAGTGTTGAGCGATTATTATCGACAAAGTTGAAATCGGCACAGTTTTTATGGTGATCGGATTTTTTAGATCATGCGATAATTTAGGTTAAAATCTGTGCATCATCTATTAAGATCGCGCCTTTTTCGGCGCTTCCTGTAATTTTGGCGGCCAGCAAATCAGATTACAGAATAGAGCAGGGTGAGATGTGTGTGCGACATCATGACTGGGATGTGTATGGTTGCGATTGGCTGGAAAAATCACATGACCTCGTTTTACATAGAACAGCGTTTCCTGTTCAGCCTCAGTGTCTCTCAGCGTCTCAGAGCAGAAGGACGTGCGCTCTGCTTGTGTCCAACAGCTCAGCGAAATTATTATATTTCTTCACAGAGAAACCTCTACTATTAGCTGTGATCCTTACAATTTAGTTAGATTAGAGATTGGAAGATTTTATATAGTTAGGTAGAGAATTTTAAAGGAGCATCTACTGCTGTAAAGTCACGGGGGGGAGCGGAGGGGGGGCCCCCGCGGGCGAACACAGACAAGCTCTATAAAGAATACTGGATAAAGTTCACCAAGACTTAGTGTAGACATTGCAATAGCTTTATTATTAACAGTTTTCTATTGAAATATTTCCTGGATATTGGGCAGCCTGAACTTATAGGATACACATCTTTTCTAGTAACTGCAGGTCTCTTTGTTAGATGCAAAACTCCACTTTTATTATCAGTATACATTTCAGATAGGTGTTCATTTTCAATTTTGCCCATTCCACTTTTGTTGATATATCCACCTTGCACTTAAATTTGAATCCAGCAATTTTATAGTCACCACAGGTGAATTGAAAGGTGCCAAAAATATCTTGTATTATACGAATAGACAAGCTCTATAAAGAATACTGGATAAAGTTCACCAAGACTTAGTGTAGACATTGCAATAGCTTTATTATTAACAGTTTTCTATTGAAATATTTCCTGGATATTGGGCAGCCTGAACTTATAGGATACACATCTTTTCTAGTAACTGCAGGTCTCTTTGTTAGGTGCAAAACTCCACTTTTATTATCAGTATACATTTCAGATAGGTGTTTATTTTCAATTTTGCCCATTCCACCTTTGTTGATATATCCACCTTGTACTTAAATTAGAATCCAGCAAGTCAGCACAGGTTGATAGGTGCCAAAAATACCTTGTAATATCCGAATAAATTTCAGATACGTGTTTTTTGACTTTGGCGCACTACAGCTTTGTTCATTGAGGCACCTTGCACTTAAATGTGAATACTGCAATTTTTTAGTCACCACAGGTGAATTGATAGGTGCCAAAAATACCTTTTATTATCCGAATACATTACAGATACGTGTTTTTTGCACTTTTGCCCAGTCCAGATTTGTTGATAGAGCCACCTTGCAGTTAAATTTGAATCCAGCAATTGTGTAGTTACCACAGGTGAATTGATAGGTGCCAAAAATACCTTTTATTATCCGAATACATTACAGATACGTGTTTTTTTTGACTTTGGTGCACTACAGCTTTGTTCATTGAGGCACCTTGCACTTAAATGTGAATACTGCAATTTTTTAGTCACCACAGGTGAATTGATAGGTGCCAAAAAATACCTTTTATTATCCGAATACATTTCAGATACGTGTTTTTTCACTTTGGCGCAGGCCAGCTTTGTTGATAGATCTACTTTGCAGTTATATTTGAATCCAGCAATTTTGTTTTGATTTGAGGGATTTGAGAATAGCTGTGATTTGCCGTCTTTTAATAAGAGACTTTCCAAAACTCTTCCATACCTTCTCAAATTTGTATATTTCTGAACATGGAGCGAAATTCAGGTGGTAAGCGAGCAAAGAGGGGGGTAGGACATGGAGGTAGAGGTACGAGAGAAGGTGCTCCTTCCAGTGCTGGCGACAACACGCATGCCAGCGGATCATCAGTTGCAGGACCGTCAGGCCTGTCATCGCTGGGTCAGGCCCTGTGAATCTCATGTAATGAACAGCATCGCCAATCTGTCCTTCAGTGGTTAATGCAACCTGCATCAGCAGTCTTACTCCTCGTCCTCCAGTCACGGCCACAAATGTCGTCATCAGCATCACCAGCATCCGTCCAACATGAAGCAGCCCAAATGTCAACTCGTGTACCCACCACTGTGGATAATCCATTTTCTGAAGACCTCTTTGATGACAAAATGCGGTTGGGGTCAGAAGGCATGTTAAAAGATCAAGAGGCCAAAGAGGATGATTTTCTCTGCTCTGACGCCCAGTTACTGATGCCATCAGAGGAGGAGAAGGAAGCCGGTCAATCGGCAAAATCCCGGGCGGTCGGCAACGCCTTGCAGTCCCTCTTGCTTGTAGCCCGCAGCTCCTGGATGCAGAATGTCAGGACGACAAAGTCACCTGTGTTGATGATGATGATGACGACATTGCGGATCCAACGTGGTCTTTTCAGCAGAATTTGCTTGCGAGCGCTTCATCACTGGACGAGGAGGAAGACGATGGTGTAGTGTCAGTACGGGTTCCGCCTCAAAAAGGGAGAGGGCGGTCGCAGAAGTCCGCTGATATGATTCCGCCAGCCACGGTCAGCGCAAACCCCGCTCCTCGCTTATCGCCGTCAAAAAAGGTCCAGGACCTCTCAAGCCTGGGCCTTCTTTGAGCAAGCCTCTGATTCACCCAGCGATGTCATATGCCACCTTTGCCGTAAACGCATAAGTAGAGGCAAGAACCTTAGGTGGTTAACCACCACCAACATGTCTAGTCACATGCAGCGAATGCATGAGTTGAAATGGAGGCAACACTTGGCCAAAAAAGGCCAGACCGACGCCGGGCCTCCAACCACTGTCACACCCTCTGTCTCCGCCTCCTCCTCCTCCGCCACCACCAAGCGTTCCTCAGCTGCCCATGTCTCTCAGAGTCATGATCAGGGATCAGCCTCCGCTTCAGCCTCCACCGTCGCCCGAGTACCACCAGCACCACCAGAGACCCATCCTACCCCTTCTCCTTCCGCCAGTTTGACGACCTGCACGCCGTACAGCGGCCCGTCTAGCAGCCAGCCTTCTGTCTTCCAGGTTTGGGAGCAGAAGAAACACTTTAACCCAAACCATCCCAAAGCCAAAAGCCTGAAGGTCGGCATTGCCAGGCTTTTGGAATTGTAAATGTTGCCTTTCCGTCTGGTGGACACAGATGGGTTCCGCCACGTCATGGCCCTTGCCTGCCCCCAATACCAGATGCCGAGCAGGCATTTCTTTGCCAGAAAAGCCGTCCCTGCCCTTGCCAGCCACGTGTCATCTAAAATTTCAAGCGCGTTGTCTGCATCTGTGTCCGGAAAAGTCCATCTCACCACCGACACATGGACTAGTAAGCACGGCCAAGGCCGCTATATCTCTGTGACAGCTCACTGTGTGAGCTGGGTGGATGTCCCTGGGGGTGACGGTGGCTCTCAGGCTCGGCGCACGCTCTTCAGAACCGCAGGGATGGTGCAGGGTTCGGTCCCCCAAGGTCCTCTGGTGTCATCATGTGCCCAGAGAAACCAGGCCGTGTTGAAATTAATCTGTCTTGGAGACCGTCCACACACAGGTCAGGAGCTGTGGACGGCTCTCCGCAACGAGACCGAGCGCTGCCTGGGTGACAAGAACCTTGTGCCAGGCAAGGTGGTGTGCGATAATGGGCAAAATCTGCTGGCCGCCCTTAAGATCGGTAGGCTGGAGCACATCCCTTGCCTGGCACATGTCATGAACCTTGTCGTCCAGAAATTTCTAAAGAGCTACCCGGGTCTGGACTGCCTGCTGAGGAAGGCTCGAAGTCTAAGTTCGCACTTCCGCCGTTCGCACCCTGCTTCGTCCCGCCTGGCTGCGTTGCAGCGTCAGCTCGGCCTCCCTGTCAACCGTCTCATTGTTGACGTGGCAACACGCTGGAATTCCACCCTCCACATGCTCCAGCGATTGTGGCAGCAGCGCAATGCCATTATGCAGTACGAAGTGACACATGGCCTGACAAGCAGCGGTGCGGACCTCGGGGTGTTGAGCCACCGAGAGTGGAGGCAGGTGAAAGAGCTCTGCACCATCCTTGCCAGTTTTGAAGAAGCCACCAAAATGGTCAGTGCGGACAATGCCCTTGTCAGCATGAGCATTGTGGTGATCTTAGTTCTGGAACGATCGTTGGACACTCTGAAACAACAGGTCCCACCAGCGACGGAGGAGGAGACGGACACAGATGCGGACACGGAGCCTTTCTCTCCGTCAAATCCACAAGGCCCAACAGTTTCACAATTTCATCGGTCTTCATTAGGCAGTGGTTCGGGGTCCAGAGCTAGTGCAAGGTGGCGCATCAGCTCTCAGGGTGCATCATCTCAGGGAGTCAGGGCTGTGTTGAAGCTGTGCTGGAGGCAGCGGAGGAGGAGGAGGAGGAGGGTGTTCCTAGACACCGATGTTACCGACGTCCCTGCCTTGGAAAGAGGTTGGCGTGAATTTGAGGAGGAGGAGGAAGATGAGGAAAATCAGTTTGCTAGTGCCCCTCGACCCAGAGGCTTGGGAAATCTAGGCACCATCTCTCACATGAGTGCTTGGATACTCCATTTCCTCCAACATGATCCTCGCATTAAGGCCATCAAAATTAACAACAGTTACTGGGTGGCCACCCTCCTGGATCCCCGGTACAAAACAAAACTCAGCACTTTCCTTCCACCCACCCAAATAGAGAGTAAAATGCAGGAAATGGAGACCTTGCTGATTGATCAACTGGAGACATCTGTTGCGTCTGCTTCACGTTCCCCAAATGTCACGGTGGAACAACATCAGCGACGTGACAGCAGTAGAGTGCCAAGTAGGCATAGCGGCAGCAGCAGGCAAGGTGGCAGAAGCCTAATGGGTGACCTCTGGCAATCTTTGTTTACCACCTCACCAACGCATGCAATGCAGGGCACACATCCAACACACAGAGATCAGCTTAAGATCATGATGCACGACTATCTGCGTCTCAACACCGATGTTTTTGTATGTGTTCCGGACCCAATAGACTTCTGGGTATCCAAAATGGACGAATGGCCCGAGCTGGCTCGTCACGCCATAGAGGTGTTGTCCTGCCCAGCAGCCAGCGTCATATCTGAGCGGACCTTCAGCACAGCTGGAGGAGTCATTACAGACAAACGCATCCGGCTTTCCACAGATAATGTGGATCGTTTGACTTTCATCAAGATGAATCAGGCATGGATCTCTGATGATGTTGTGGCCCCAATTGCCGAGGTCACCAATTAGTTGCCGGTCTACTTCACATTCCTTTTCAAACAGAAATGGTCCTCTTGAAAACTTTTTTTAAAATGATAATTTCTTACTGCAATTTTTATTCTCTTTTCCCAACAGTTCATTTTGCTGGTTTTGCTGTGAGGAGACTGTAAAAGACACCAAGGTTTCATGACAACACCGTATTCCATTTACTCACTTTATCTTAAGAAGTTTTCGCATTGTCAATGGTTTTGAGGTCATGTTGCTGTGAGATACAGCTATAATTATGGTCCTTTGGAACAGAAATGTGGCTTTTAAGTGGCATTTCTTCCTCACAATTTTTAATAGTGGCTGAGAAGTCATATTTATAATTTTTTGGGGTCATGTTGCTGTGAGATACAGCAATAATCATGATCTTTTGGAACAGAAATGTGGCTTTTAAGTGGCATTTCCCCCTCACAATTTTTAATAGTGGCTGAGAAGTCATATTTATAATTTTTTGGGGTCATGTAGCTGTGAGATACAGCAATAATCATGGTCCTTTGGAACAGAAATGTGGCTTCTAAGTGGCATTTCTCCCTCACAATTTTTAACAGTGGCTGAGAAGTCATTTTTATAATTTTTTGGGTCATGCTGCTTTGAAATGCAGCAATACTACAGGTCCTATTATGAAAAAATGTTGTTTCTAACAGATATTTGTTCTTCACAATTGTCCAAAGTGGCTCAAGGGTCATGCTTTGAATTTTTGGGGGCATTTTGCTTTGAAATGCAGCTATACTACAGGTCCTATTATAAAAAAATGTTGTTTCTAACAGACATTTGTTCTTCACAATTGTCCAAAGTGGCTCAAGGGTCATGCTTTGAATTTTTGGGGGCATTTTGCTTTGAAATGCAGCTATACTACAGGTCCTATTTTAAAAAAATGTTGTTTCTAACAGACATTTGTTCTTCACAATTGTCAAGAGTGGCTCAAGGGTGATGGTGCTGTCAGAAACAGGAATAGGTAGGACACTGTTAATGGACACATATTGCAAAATGACTTGTTTTTGCTAGATCTTTAACATAGCTATCAATCCCTGTATTGAGACAACCCATTTAATACAATTAAAAAAAGAGAAACAAAGACATGGTGGGATTCCATCCTATTTTAAAAATGTGTTTTCTAGAATTAAACTACTAAAAAACTTGCATGTACAAAATAGCTGGTAAAAAAATTCCTCTGAATTGTACAAGGGAGGTACAGGAAAACTTGACAAGATGTAGGTTATTTAGAGGACATGGAGTATGGAGAATGGACAGAGAACAAAGTACAGACACAATTTCCTCCAGCATGTTGAGTAAAATGAGAAAAAGAATGCCAAGAAAAAGGGCATCTGGGTGGAACAGGAGCATTAACCACCAGTATTTCCAAGTGAAGCTCAATTGGTCCGCACTCATAAGGAGGGGCAAGCGCTACCCAGGTCTTGACTGTGTACTGAGGAAGGCTGGAGTTCTCACACTTCCGCTTCCGCACTCTGCTTCAGCACGACAGTTTTCGTTGCTGCGTCATCAGGGCATTTTAACCTGAGTGTTAATAGATGACGGACGCCAGCCTGGGCTCTCACCGCACCCACTGTAACTCCGGCCCTGGGTCATGCTGTGGCACAGGACAGGTATAGTCAATGTCCAGTTCAACTAAAATGGTGGTTGAAAGACTCCTTTTTCCGGCACTTTTTAATCTGGGGGTCAGACAGGTTTAATGGTCATACTGTGGCCCAGGACAGGGACAGTATATGTCCAGTTCAACTAAAATGGTGGTTGAAAGACTCCTTTTTCCGGCACTTTTTAATCTGGGGGTCAGACAGGTTTAATGGTCATACTGCGGTCCAGGACAGTTCTAGTCAATGTCCAGTTCAACTAAAATGGTGGTTGAAAGACTCCTATTTCCGGCACTTTTTAATCTGTGGGTCAGACAGGTTTAATGGTCATTCTGCGGTACAGGACAGATATAGTTAGTGTCCAGTGAAACTAAAATGGTGGTTCAAAGACTCCTTTTCCCGGCACTTTTTAATCTGGGGTCAGACAGGTTTAATGGTCATACTGCGGTCCAGGACAGGTATAGTCAATGTCCAGTGAAACTAAAATGGTGGTTGAAAGACTCCTTTTTCCGGCACTTTTTAATCTGGGGTCATGCAGGTTTGGGGCTCATGCTGTGGCCCAGGACAGGGATAGTCAATGTCCAGTGAAACTAAAATGGTGGTTGAAAGACTCCTTTTTCCGGCACTTTTTAATCTGGGGTCATGCAGGTTTGGGGCTCATGCTGTGGCCCAGGACAGGGATAGTCAATGTCCAGTGAAACTAAAATAGTGGTTGAAAGACTCCTTTTTCCGGCACTTTTAAATGTGGGGGTCATGCAGGTTTGGGGCTCATGCTGCGTTCCAGGACAGGGATATTCAATGTCCAGTTCAAGTAAAATGATGGTTCAAATAATACTGCCTTCTGGCACTTTTTAATTTGTGGGTGATGCAGGTTTAAGGGTCATGCTGTGGTACAAGACAGAGATAGTGAATGGTGTGTGACTTTTTTTCTGTGGCTTTTATAGCCTAAGTGTTGTGCCTAAGATGTAGCAGGTATCCATTTGACTGTTGTGGCTGTTAATTCCAGCTTCTCCAGCCCTGTTTGGGTGTAAGAATGAAGGTGTTGTTGCTCTCCCATAGACTTTAATGGTCATCGCTCATAATCGACTGCTCACTATCGAAAAACCTTATCGATGGTGGCCGACTATCGACTATCGCCCGATGTCGATAGCCAACATAATCGCTCAACACTACTCTTGACGCCCTCTTCTCTATATAAATGAACTGCAATACACCAAAACCTGGCACGTTTTACACCAGGCATTACACCTTTGAATTTGCCTAGTAGTATGCTAGCAATAATATGCTATGCACTTAAATTATGCTATGCACCTAGATAAGGCGCATCAATTATACTATGCAAGGTATACCACATGCCAGTTTGACAGGTTAATGCATTCAGCCGCACTGTACACTCATTTAATGTGGCTTAAAACTGGCATGGCAGTGCTTCTTTTGTGACATTTTGCCCCAGGAGATTGTGTTGAGGAGAACCATGACTAGTCAGTTGAAGAGTCTAAAGTGTAATGTGATTATGAAAAACATACTCCAGAAACATGATAAACAGACATAAATAAAAACAGACATAAGACTAAATATAGGTATTGTAGGAGATAGCTGGACAAATGGTAGGCTTATCTTTAGCTAAGCAAGACATACAGTTTATACACAACCATGTAGCTTTGCTCTCTCTTTCTCTCTCTCTCTCTCTCTCTCTCTCTCTCTCTCTCTCTCTCTTTCTCTCCGCAACCAAGTCCTCAGTTTCATTCTCCTCACCTGACGTTTGGAGCAGCAGACTTTAAAGGCCTGACGAGGTCCAGTAAAGCCCAGACCGCAATGCGGGAATGGCCTCCCACCTTTGTCATTCCGAGAAAACAGCCCATTTTAGCTGCATGGCAACTATACTAACTATAAATGGACAGTAACCTACTGCTACTGACTTGGATGCTGTTTTCCCCCACTGAGCCCCGGGTCTCTGATGGCACACATATTGCATTTCCCTTCTGCAATTCAGCTACATGCAAAGGTTGGGATGTACTGCTGGGTTAGCCACCTTGACATCCCTGGAAATTCAAAACAGAATACAGCAACCTGCTTGGCACATATTTGCCTTCTACAATTTTACCTTCTGGTTGCCTATGTATTTACATGCTTTACATTGTATCAAAGCATCAAATCTTCAGTGTTGTCCCATGAAAAGTTATAATGCAAAATTTACAAAACTGTGAGGGGTGAATATATACAGTATCTCACAAAAGTTAGTACACCCCTCACATTTTTCAAAAAATTGCATTATATCTTTTCATGGCACAACACTGAAGATAGGACACTATGATACAATGTAAAGTAGTGTACAGCTTGAATAACAGTGATAATTTGGTGTGCCCTTAACCACTTGTCTATGTACTCATCCCCTGGTTGCTGCCACACATGCTTGACATCATCTGAACTAGATAAGACCATAAGATATGGTTCCAGTAAGCCATGTCATTCATCTGCTTATCTTCAGCAAACTGTGTGCAGACTTTCTTGTACATCATCTTTAGAAGAGGCTTTCTTCTGGGATGACAGCCATGCAGACCAATTTGATGCATTGCTCGGCATATGGTCTGAGCACTGACATGCTGACACAACACCCCTTTAACCTCTACAGGAATGCTTTCAGCTTTCATAAAAAAAAGGCAATCTCTGAATATAATGCTGAGCATGTGCACTCACCTTCTTTAGTCGAGTATGGCGAGGCCAGTTCTGAGTCGAACCTGTCTTCTTAAGCCACTGTATGGTCTTGGCCACAGTGCTGCAGCTCAGTTTCATGGTGTTGGTAATCTTCTTATAGCCTGGGGAATTTTTATGTAGAACAAAAAAATTGTTTTTCAGATCCTCAGACAGCTGTTTGCCATGTGGTTCCATCTTGAACTTGCAGTGACCAGTGCCAGAGAGTGTAAGCGCAGTAGCGCCAAATTTGAGACACCCACTCCCCATTCACACTGAGACCTTGTAACACTTGTATGTCACATGACACTGGGGGAAAATGGAAAATTGGGCACAACATGTCCATTTTCTCTTAGAGGTGTACTCACTTTTGTTGCCAGCTTTTTGGATAATGATGGCTGTGTTGAGTTATTTTGAGGGAACACCAAAGTTACACTGTTATAAAAGAGGCAACAAAGTCTCACATAAGACCATTTGTAACCATTTACATCAGCGTGGTCTGCGTGCTAGATGACCAGCAAGGGTACCTGACCGGCAATGTTGGTAGCCATCATTTCTACTCAGAGTGAATTGGCTTTCATCATTAAGGACCACAGGTCCCACAGTGTAGATGCTTTCTGGCCCATTTAAGATGATGACGCCTGTGCCTGGTGGTGTGGTTAGGTAACCCTGCTGGTCATCTAGCACCCAGACCATGCTGAGGTAAATGGTTATGAATGGTCTGACATGACACTTTTTTGCCGCTCACCTCCCTTGAGCGTGCCTGGAGTTGTGTGGCATTCATCATCTTCCACAGTGCATTGTTTACATTTAAGCGGTCATCAATGTGCGATGTAGCCAACGAACATCCACTTCTTTGCCTTTCTTCCAGTGTCCCTGTATCTCTGTTGCAACCTGCTGATGACACTCTGTGACCTTCTAAGCTCAGTGACCACTTCCATCTGAGAGCATTCCGCTTGAAGCCTTGCAATTACTGGAAACATTGTACATTCTAAGTTTTATATTTTAAAAAAAATATATAAATATATTTTATGTTGATCCTGAAATTTCAACAGAAAGCCAAATATCCATAACTTTTTGTGAGCAGTGTATTTGTAAAAACTGAATATATACATCTATAGATTTCCTGTAAAGATCTAGTATTCAGTGATAAAATACTGGCTTCTTGCAGCATACCATTTACCACATACCATTTTTAAAGTCCATATATAAATAGTATATAAGCTCCCTCTAAAGGCAACTGCAGTTGCCACAATTTAGTAATGCAACTCTATGTTTGCACAGAGAACTTAGCATTCTGCATAACAAACAGAGCTCTGACTACTATAAAAATATATTGGAAAATTAATCAGCAAAAAAACTTAAACTAAATGTATCATAGTGAACAATCACTGTAAACAGAATCTGTCCATAAATATCTCCCAAAAACAATCCACCTAACAAAATGACTTCTCTAGAATGCACACAATAATAACCCACCACAAGATAGTAAACATGGTAATCACACATAAAAAGGCAGAACAATTACAGTGATGTTACAGTTCAAAGATAAACACAGTAATTAGAGATGGGCGAATTTCTCAAAAATTTGGTCTGCCAGATTCGCAGAATTTTCCGCAAAAAATTGTTCCAACCCGAATTTATTTGCAGCGAATCGTGTTAAAAAACAGCTATTTCCTGGTTGCGGAGAGCTTGTAGGGTGTTGTAGAACATTGTGCCATGCTTAAATATGCATCGGGAGCGTGGTTTGGTCTTGATACAATGCTGTGTTTTAGTATGACATGCAGATGACAGTCGCCGCTTCACACTTCACTTCTCTAGGCAGTTACAGGGGCAAAACTGACCAAATAACTGAAGTGGGACCACAGCCTGAAAAGGTAATGTCAGCGCCAACTGGAAAAAACTCAGCTGAGGGCCAAGATCCTACTATAGAGTCAAAGAACGCAATAGTAGGTTCCTGGAGCAGGCACAGGTCTCAGCACAGTAATGGGATGTGACAGCAGGGGGTCACCCCGTGAGGTCAGAGCTTCCAGTGTCATCTAGCGGCTGTGTTGACCACCAAGCCAACAGTTCTCAAATGGTTGACTAGGTCATCCACTTTCTCCCAGATGACATCTGACAACCCCGGCAAAGAGTCGGTGCATCCTTAAGACGCAACCTTTAGTTGGCATTGCCCGGGAGCAGGTCAGGGACCCTCACCAGTCCTCAACCCGCCTCTGTGCCGTTTGGCTCCCACAGCCAGAGAACTACTATGTGCTGTGGGCTCTGCGCCACTATACAGTGAGGGCGAACTGTTTGAGGACAGTGGGCAGCAAAGAGGTGGGGAAGACATCCCTGCTTCTTGCAGAAGCAGACAAGTAGTGATGAGAAGAGTGGCATGGGGGGTTATGTTGCTAGTGGTCAGGCTCTGTACAGCGAGACCGTTGAGGAAGACAGTGGTGACAGCCAAACACTAATCGATGTAGCTGATCGCACGGAAGCCGGGTGAAGCAAGCAAGGCTGAAACAAGGTATTCTGGTGCCCTAGTTAAACAAGGCATAAAGTGCCCCCAAATGGAAAATGCAGCCCACTTCATGCCTCCTTGCGCCCCCTTTTCTGCCTGGGATGAAGTGGTACCCTAGGTGGTCTCCTACCTTCGACTACCCATCGTCCCGGCCCTGGAAGCAAGGGCTTCATCATCATCATCATCATCATCATTGGGAGAAGAGAGCAGCAGCTTGCGCATCAGGCAGTGGCGCAGCCGGCAAGTCGGTAGAGTAGCCAAGGGTCAGCAGGGTGGCAGCAGTTTGAAGTCAAGAGCCAAACGGCCACGATTTAGACCACCCACTTTGCAGGTTCCAGAAAGTAGCAGTGCAGGGGTTCACCGAGGCAGCAGTGGTAACAGTCAGTCAGTACGGAGCATTGGTGGTAAAATCCCCTACTTGGCGCTGTGCCAGTTTTCTGCCAAGACACCGGAGGAGGCAAACATGGTTATATGTAGAATCTGTGGGCAGAAAGTAGAGCATGACCAGGGACCTAATGTTGGCACCACAGCCCTGCGTCAACATGTGCAGTGCCACCATACAGTGGCCTGGGAGAAACATATTTCAGATGTTTTGGTCTATCCTGCCACAGCAGAAGCACCCAGTGGCACGCCTCCCATTTCAGGCAGTCAAGGCTCCACCACCTCTGCCAAAGGGAGTTGTCTGTCTTTCCCATCATCTACCGGTCCAGATGCTCCTGCTCGCCACTCATGGCACCTGCAGTCGTTCACCGAGACGTTTGACAAGAGACAACAGTATGCGTCCAACCATTCAAAGGGGCAGAAGCTAACTGTGTTCCTGTCAAACTTGGTGGTACTGCAGTCCCTCCCTTTTCAAGTGGTGGATTCTGCACCGTTGAGAGAACTGGCCAGGAAACTTTGCAAGCACTTTAGACATTCGTACACTGCCAAGCACACCCTCCTTGAGCTGAGCAGAACAGAGAAACTATGAACAGAGAAAAACAGAGAGAAATCTTTGAACAGAGCCAAACAGAGAAATCTATGAACAGAGCAAAACAGAGAGAAATCTATTAACATAGCAAAACAGTACCACTGTCATGGCTACTGTTGGGGGTTGGGTGAATAGGAGCAGTAGCAGCTCCATCAGCAGCAACCTGAGTCTGGAGTTGTTGATGAGCAGCTTTCTTCACCCCCTAGTGATTTAGGTACCCACCAGCAGCAGCACCTGGAGCAGACCCTGAACCCCGGAATCCTCTGGCTACCTGTCTCAGCTGCTATTCTGATGCTGCCACCCACCTGATGCCCCACATCTGCTGCCAGCTGCTCCTTCAACAACCCACCATCTTTACTAAGGACTGGTATTGACACCAATCTCCCCATTCTTCACTGGGCCATTATGTAGCCTTCTGATGCTGCTGCCACCTCACCACTCAGGTCTCCTCATGCTGCTGCTGCTGTCACCTCCAGGCTATGTCACCATGTCACTCTCTGGCTTGATGCTGCTGTTGCCGTCACCTCCTCATTATGTCACCTAGCTGCCGCCACCCTCATAATTAAAGACATTGTCCACTCTCCCCTGATGCTGCTGCCCGCCCACCTCCACACTTGTAATTGTGCCAATCTGTGGCCTAATCATGCTGCTGCCCACCTCCACAATCTGACATTTGCCAAATCTGTGCCACTTAAAGCTGCTGCCAACTGACCACTTTCTCATCGAAACCCCCCTGTGGTTTCCTAATGCTGTTTCCCCCTCCACCACTCTTTGACATTGCAACTATGTTTTGGTTTTCCCCTTCTTTTTAATGTTCAAAGGAATGAAAAGGACAAACACAACTGATTGTGTCTTCGGAGAAGCCGTAAGGCTAGTATTACAGCCTTTGTTTGCATCAGGATTGTCTGATGATAAGTTAGCCAAAAGCAGGAGTGTAAAAACAAAGAGAACATGCAAATATTCCCTTTACTTATTATTTTTGGGATCAAATCCTGTTTCTTTTTGGCTTTAGCAATGATGGATTATTGACCAATTGAAAGCGGACACTGAAGGATCAAAGGAATGTCAAAATGATTATTAACGTCAATGCAAAATTACTGATGACACCCTCTCCACACTTTTGGGGGGGCTTTACATGTATCAGCGTTTAACAGAATCACCACAATAAGTGAAAAAATTAACTGTTTGCCACAGATAGCAATATCCCAAGAGACTGGAGTGGCTGGATTTGATATGTATGTAGGGCTGAAATACACAAACAATGGATTTGACACAGAATTCTCCACAAAAAGTGATGAATTAACTCTTGACCACAGATTAAAATACCCCCACAGACTGAAGTTGATGGATTTCAGGCGTGTATGTGGCAGAAATACACACCCTATATTTGACTCAAATTACCCCACAAACAAGAGGATAAATTAACCCTTTGGTATGAAATACCCTACAGAGTGAACCAGATGGAATTTAGGCATATATGGGGCAGAAATACACACACCCTGTATCTGAATCCTAATTACCCCACAAACAAGAGGATAAATTAACCCTTGGGTATAAAATATCCTACACAGTGAACCAGATGGGATTCAGGTGTAAATGGGGCAGAAATACACACACCCTGTATTTGACTCCTAATTACCCCACAAACAAGAGGATAAATGAACCCTTGGGTATAAAATACCCTACAGAAATAACCAGATGGAATTCAGACGTATATGGGGCAAAAATACACACACCCGTATTTAACTCCTAATTACCCCACAAACAAGAGGATAAATTAAGCCTTGGGTATAAAAGACCCTACACAGATAACAAGATGAAATTCACGCGAGTATGGTGCAAAAATACACACACCCTGGATTTTAGGGAGAATACCCCACAAACTAAAACAAACAAAATAAAAAAACACTTGTTCAGGGACAGGTGTGTATATGACACACACTTGTGAAAATATTTTATCCCAGTAGCTCAAAAAACGGGTTTGTTTTGCACAGAGTGCAATATAGTGCTGCAGCAGCCAGATGCTTGTGACAGGACAGACACAGTGACAAGTGTCAGAATTTAACATGGCGTCTGTATTTATAGGGTTGTGATGTCACAGAAGCCCACTGGCTGCTGATTGGCTTCATGTCTGCACATGTCATTGAGGGCGTTCCTTTGTTCCTCCCATAGTTCTCTGCCCCATGTCACGCCATGTGCTCATGGCCATTTTAGAAAAATGGACGATTTGTTTCCGCAAATCACCATGAACTGCGCCTTCGTGTAGAGTCACATTTTTCCTTAAATTCTAAACAAATTCCACTTTGTTAGAATCGATTTTCCCATCTCTAACAGTAATATATCCACATAGTTACATAGGCTGAAAAAAATATGCATCTCCATTTAGTTCAATCTATTATGCAATCACAATACAATATCAGTAGCATTCTATAAGGTACTAAAAACGGTCAAAAAGGACATAAGAATTTTTTTGGAACTGCTACTAAGGAATATATGAAAAAATTTGAGGTTATTTGTGTTCATTTTTAATCAAAACTGTATATGCCCACCTACCTTGGCAATGTGACCCCAATTGAGGTTGGAACCTACGCTACATGCGACTGTCTGTTCAGACCTCAACATTTCAGAGTTAGAAGTTTCCAGCTATAAGCCTGATAGTTCAATCTATTATCATACAATGTTGATCCAAAGGATTTCAAAAACCCCTCATGATGTAGAAGCCAATTGTCCTCATCTAAGGGGAAAAAAATCATTCCAAATTCCAAATAAAAAAAATTCCTGGATCAATGACCCTTCTCTAAAAATCAAGTCACGATAATTCGTAAAATTATTACACTCCAAGAATGCTTTAAAGTAATTTTTAAACTTTGAGTGAGTTCACTGCATGGTCAAAAATTTTGTGCTATCACAGCTACGTGATGTTACATCATAAATAGAGATGGGCGAATTGATTCTAACAAAGTGGAATTCGTTTATAATTTCAGGAAAACTTCGATTCTGAACGAAGTCGAAGTTTGGGGTGATTCGCGGGAACGAATTGTGTTTTTGATTGATAAAATGGCTGCGAGCACATGGCGTTACATGGGGCAAAGAAGTCTGGGAGGAAGAAAGGCGTAGCCTAGGAGATGAAGCCAATCAGAGACCGGCGGGATTCTGTGACGTCACCGCACTATATAAGTCCGGGCGCCATGCTCGCTCCTCACACTCCTCTCACTGTGCTGTGTAGGGAAGGTGCTGCCGCCGCTGCTGCTGCTTATGATATCTCATACTAAGGAACTCACTTTTATACAGCGATTTTTTGGGGGGTGTCACAGCTTGTCTCAGAGACTGCTTCTCTGAACTGAAGTCCAGTGTGCGTCCAATTCAGCTGCATATACATTTTAATGCTATCTGCTCAGTTCTTGAACACATTGAATATCCAAGGGTTATCTAAACCTGTTCCTGTTGTATTCGGTTAAAGAAACAGCGTTTTTACAATCCAAATACCACTTCATTTTTGGCAACTCATTTCATTTGCGCAATTTAGATCCAGGGGTTAATTAAGCGTTGTTCTGCTGTTGTGGTCACTAAAAGAAACGTTCTTTTTCACCGCCAAAGAAGAAATTTTGCCTGTAGCATAATTCATAACCGAAGGTTAATTACAAGTTGTTCTGTTGTTGTGTTCCGTAAAATACACGCCATTTTAACACGCTACAAAGCTGGTAACTGTTGGCAGCACATTTCTTTTGCACAATTTACATCCAAGGGTTAACAAAGTATTTTTCTGCAGTTGTACTTAGTAAAATAAACGTTCTTTTTCACCGCCAAGGAAGAAATTTTGGCTGTAACATAATTCATATCCGAAGATTAATTACGAGTTTTTCTGTTGTTGTGTTCCGTAAAATACACTCCGTTTTAACACGCTACAAAGCTAGTAATTGTTGGCAGCACGATTCTTTTGCACAATTTACATCCAAGGGTTTCATAGTTTCATAGTTTGTAAGGCTAAAAAAAGACAAGTCGTCCATCTAGTTCAGCCTGTTGTGCTAAGGTGTTGATCCAGAGGAAGGCAAAAACCCCCAATTGTCCTCATTTTAGGGAAAAATTCCTTCCTGACTCCAATCTGGCAATCAGAAAAATCCCTGGATCAATGACCCCTCTCTGAATCCTAGTCACTGTAACTTGTTATATTTATTACGCTCCAGAAATGCATCCAAACCCTTTTTTAACTCGGTTATTGAATTCACCATGACAAGTCCCTCTGGCAGAGAATTCCATAGTCTCACTCCCTCTTACAGTAAAGAATCCCTTTCTATGTTTATGTAGAAACTTTCGTTCCTCAAGACGTAAAGGATGCCCCCTTGTTCTAGATACAGCCCTGTGTATAAATAAATCTTGGGAGAGATCTCTATATTGACCTTTGATGTATTTAAACATATTTATTATGTCCCCCCGAAGCCTTCTTTTCTCTAAACTAAATAACCCTAATCTTGCCAATCTTTCTGTGTACTGTAGTCCACCCAGTCATTTTATTATTTTTGTTGCCCGCCTTTGTACATGTTCAAGCTCTACAATGTCTTTCCTGTGCACTGGTGCACAAAACTGTACACAATATTCCATGTGTGGTCTAACCAGTGACTTGTATATGGGAGAATAATGTTCTCATCATGTGCATCTATGCCCCTTTTAATGCACCCCATGATCCTATTTGCTTTGGCTGCTGCTGCCTGACACTGGCTGCTACAATTAAGTTTACTGTCCACCAGGATTCCCAAGTCCTTCTCCATGTCACTTTTACCCAGTGTTTTTCCATTTAACATGTAGTCATGTAATGGATTTCTCTTCCCCATGTGCATAACCTTGCATTTATCAGTGTTAAACCTCATCTGCCATTTCCCTGCCCAGGCCTCCAACTTATCAAGATCCCTTTGTAATAACATATTATCCTCTATCGTGTTGATCGATATTCTACTGTGTAATCCCTGTGTAAGATCATTAATGAAAATGTTAAAGAGGATAGGGCCCAATACTGACCCTTGTGGTACCCCACTAGTAACAGCGATCCAGTCTGAGTATGTACCGTTAATTACTACCCTTTGTTTTCTATCAGTGAGCCAGTTACTTACCCACTTGCACACATTTTCCCCCAGTCCAAGCATTCTCATTTTATTTACCAACCTTTTATGTGGCACCGTATCAAATGCTTTAGAAAAATCTAGATATATGACATCCAGTGCCTCACCCCGATCCAGTCTAGCACTGACTTCCTCATAGAAGCTGATGAGATTAGTCTGACAGGACCGATCCTTCATGAACCCATGCTGGAACGGCGTTATACATTTATTTTCAGTGAGATACTCCAGGATAGCATCTCTGAGAAAACCTTCAAACATTTTACCTACAACAGAGGTTAAGCTTACCGGCCTATAGTTTCCTGGATCACTTTTTGACCCCTTTTTGAATATTGGCACCACATTTGCTATGCGCCAATCCTTTGGGACATACCCCGTTATTAGACAGTCCATGAATATTAAGAATAGGGGCCTATCTATGACATCACTTAACTCTCTTAGGACACGTGGGTGTATGCCATCTGGACCTGGGGATTTGTCTATTTTAATCTTCTTAAGACGGAGCTGCACTTCTTCCTGGGTTAGACAAGAAACTTTTAAGTTGGAGTTTACCACATCTCTCTGTTCAACAGGAAGGTCATCCTCCTTGGTAAATACAGTGGAGAAAAAAGTGTTTAATACGTTTGCTTTTTTCTCATCGTCCTCTACTGTCTCTCCCCCAGAATTTTTCAAAGGGCCAACATTTTCTGCAACTAAGTATTTTTCTGCAGTTGTACTTAGTAAAAGAAACATTCTTTTTCACCACCAAAGAAGAAATTTTGGCTGTAGCATAATTCATATCCGAAGGTTAATTATAAGTTTTTCTGTTATTGTGTTCCGTAAAATACACACCGTTTTAACACGCTACAAAGCTGGTAATTGTTGGCAGCAAATTTTTTTTGCGCAATTTACATCCAAGGGTTAACTAAGTATTTTTCTGCAGTTATACTTAGTAAAAGAAACATTCTTTTTCACGGCCCAAAAAGAAATTTTGCTTGTAGCATAATTCATATCCGAAGGTTATTTAAGCCTGTTTGTGCTTTTATATTCAGTAAAATACACAGTGTTTTTAAACGGCACATACAAATAAATTTTTCCTGCCCATTTGTGGGGCGCAATTTATATCCAAGGGTTACCCAAGCTTGTTAGTGGTTTCATTTGGAGTCAAATACAGGGTGTGTATTTATTATATACAGATAACTTCATCAAACAGTGTCTGTACATTTTAGAACAAACAGTATGTCAGACAGAGAGGTGGCAGGCTCTTCACCTGCGAGTGGCAGTGGCACAAACATTCCTGGAGCCGGCCCAGGTCGCAGCACAGCAAGGTGACTTCGCAGCAGGGGTCACTCGGTGAGGCCAGAACTGCCGGTGTCATCTAGCGGCCGTCTGTTGTTCAGCAACCCAATGGTTCTTGATTGGTTGACTAGGTCATCCACTTCCTTCCAGATGACATCTGACAACCCCAGCCAAGAGTCGGTGGGAACGTCAGACATGACCCTTAGTTAGCATGGCCCAGGAGTGGGTCAGCGGCCCTCATCTGTCCTCAACCCGCCTCTGTCCCATCCGGTTCCCTCAGCCAGAGATCTACTATGTGGTCTGGGCTCAGCACCACTATATAGCGAGGATGAACAATTTGAGGAGGGCAGTCAGCAGCTACTTGGCAGCGAAGAAATGGGGCCAATATCTCCTGCTTCTTGCAGTAGGCAGCAAAGTATAGATGTGGAGAGTGGCATGGTAGGTCATGTTGTGAGGGGTCAGCCTCTGCATACCAAAACCGGTGATGAGGACAGCAGTGACGATGAAACACAAATAGATGATGATGTAGCCGACCGCACTTGGGAGCCGGGGGAAGCAAGGGCTTCATCATCGTCAGGAGACGAGGCATCAGCTTGTGCGTCAGGCAGCGCCGCAGCCAGCAAGTGGGTTGTGTGGCCGTGAGTCAGCAGGGTAGCAGCAGTGTGAGGCCGGGAGCCAAGCGGCCACGGGGTAGAAAACCCACAGGTCCAAGAAAGTAGCAGCACAGGGGCTCAGCGAGGCAGTGGCAGCAGTAGTCACTCAGTGTGGAACATTGGTGGTAAAATCAGATACTCGGCGGTGTGGCAGCTCTTTGCTAAGACACCGGGGGAGCCGAATATGGGTATATGTGGAATCTGTGGACAGAATGTGAAACATGGCCAGGGAGCTAACGTTGGCACCATGGCCCTGCGTCAACACATGCAGCATCACCATCCGGTGGCCTGGGAGAAACGTGGCTCAGATGTGGTGGTCCATCCTGCCACCGCAGCAACAGCAGCATCAGCGCCCAGTGGAACGCATGCCATTGCAGCCAGTCAAGGCTCCACCACCTCTGCAGAAAGGAGCTGTTTCTCCTTGCCATCATCTGCCTGTCCAGATGCTCCTGCTCCTCGCGACTCATGGCGCCAGCAGTCGTTCAGCGAGGCGATTGCAAAGAGACAACAGTATGCGTCCAACCAGCCTAAGGTGCAGAAGCTGACCGTGCTTCTGTCCAAGTTGTTGGTACTGTAGTCCCTCCCTTTCCAAATGGTGGACTCTGCAACGTTCAGAGAACTAATGGCTTGTGCCGAGCCGAGATGGAGAGTTCCAAGCCGTAATTTATTTTCCAAAAAGGCAGTACCAGCACTTCATAAATATGTAGAAAAGAAGGTGGGCCAGTCATTGAGCTTATCGGTTTGTTCCAAGGTGCACGGCAGCGCAGACGTCTGGAGCTGTAACTACAGTCAGGGCCGGTACATGTCCTTTACGGTCCACTGGGTGAATGTGCTTCATGCCCAGGCACACCAACAACTTGGACAGGAGACGCCACTTTCTCCTCCACGTTGTCAAACTGCGGCTCCTGCGCCAATGTCCGCCTCCTCCTCCACCACCACCCCCATCTCAGCCTCCACAAGTACTGCTCCATCATACCACATGTGTAGGGCACAGTGGTGTCATGCAGTTCTACACCTGGCTTGCCTCGGCGAATGAAGTCACACAGGGGAGGAACAGCTCCGCGTCATGCAGCAAGAAATCGATGTGTGGCTTTCTCCGCGCCAACTGCAAATCGGAACCACGGACAATGGGAGGAACATTGTGTCCATGCTGCACTGTGGAGGGATGGTCCATGCGCCCTGCATGGCGCACGTGTTCAATCTGGTTGTGAAAAGGTTCCTGAAGTCTTCCACCGATCTTCAGAAGATTCTGAAAATGGCCAGGAAACTGTGCATGCACTTCATCCATTCCTACAAACCTATGAACACCCTCCTCGAGTTGCAGCGGCAGAACAGCCTCCCCCAACACACTCTGATATGCAATGTTTCCACCCGTTGGAATTCCAGCCTGCACATGTTGGACCGACTGTATGAACAGAGAAAGGCCATTAACGATTTTTTGATGATCCAGGCGGACAGGAGTACTCCCCTGTGTAACTTTGATGTCAGCTAGTGGCAGCTCATGCGTGACACCTGCTGTTTGCTGAGGCCATTCGAGTAGGCCACGTTATTTGTCAGTCGCCAGGACTATGGGATGAATAACGTCATTCCACTGCTTCATGTCCTGGAACAGATGCTGAAAAATCTGTCTGGGCATGGGACTGGAGACGTGGCGACTACATCTCGCGGCCACATGAGTCCGGTGGGGACTGAAATGGAGGAGGAGGAGGAGGACATTGGAGCAGAAGTATTGTCTGGTGACATTAGTGGATTGTCTACCCAGGTGACAAGAGAGGAGGAGCTGGAGCAGCTGGAGGAGGTAGATGGAGATGAGGAAGATGAGGCAGATGACCCGCAAGCACCATGGCAGTATACAGTGGAGATGGAGGCAGGGAGCCCCTCTGAGTCACTTGTGCAGATGGCCCACAGCATGCTGATTTGCCTGGCTAGTGACAGCCGAATAGTCACCATCCGGCAGAGGGATGACTTCTGGCTCTCCACCCTATTGGACCCTCGCTACCGGTCCAAAATGGGAGCCTTTTTCACAGCTGCTGATAGGAAGGACAAACTCAAATACTATAGGGAAATCCTCCATAGTCAGTTGGCCGCTGCCTATGTGCGGCATCGTCCCTCCTCTGACAGGTCTGACCGGGGGGTTCTTCAGCGCTCACGTACTACTGCTGCGGCTGCTGGGGGAAGGTGGGGGGTAAAGAGCAGTACCAGCTGAATCAGCAGCAACCTAAGTCTGGAGTCACTGATGAGCAGCTTCCTTCACCCGCCTAGAGAGGAGGGCAGTCACCAGCAGCAGCAGCAGCAGCAGGAACTGGAGCAGTCCCTGAACCAACGGCTGGTGGCCTACTTGGACAGCACTCTGCCACCCCAGCTAGAAGATCCGCTGGACTACTGGGCAGCCAAATTGGATGTGTGGCCGCAACTTGTCGAGTTTGCAGTGGAAGCGTCCTGCCCGGCCATAGTGTGGGAAACAGAGCGGGTTCAGTGCGGCGGGGGCCATCGTTACCCCAAGGAAACCCGATTGTCCATGGGAAATGTGGAAACGACCTTTTTCAAAGATGAATCAGGGTGGATCGCCAGGATTTTCCACACACCAATGCCTTAGGGGTCAACCTTTTACCTACCCCCC
>JAODAL010053545.1:0-25223 GCA_025379985.1 Phyllomedusa bahiana
AAAAAAAATTGTGGGGGGTTTTTAGGTCAAGGCATGACTATAATCAACATTGCCAAGACACTTCATCGTGATCATTGCACAATCAAGAAGTATGTAGCAGAGTCACAGCACACACGTGTGCGTGCTGATAAGGGAAAATTGAGGACTCTTTCCAATAGGCAATTACGTCATGTTAAAAGAGCAGCTGCAAAAATGCCTTGTCATAGCAGCAGACAAGTTTTTGAAGCTGCTGGTGCCTCCAACGTCCCCCGCACAACAAGATGCAGGGTCCTTCAGAGGTTTGCAGCTGTGAGTAAGCCATCCTGTCGACCTCCTCTATCCACTGCATACAAGCAGAAACCGCTCCAGTGGGCCAAACAATACATGAAGACTGACTTCAAAACTGTTTTGTTCACCGATGAGTGCCGTGCAACGCTCGATGGTCCAGATGGATGGAGTGGAGGATGGCTGGTTGATGGACATCCCATGCAAACACGGCTACGGCGCCAACAAGGAGGAGGTGGAGTAATGTTTTGGGCTGGAATCATGGGGAGAGAGATTGTCGGCCCCTTTAGGATCCCTGAAGGCGTAAAGATGAACTCCATAATGTATGTGGAGTTTCTCAAACAGCACTTCCTGCCATGGTTCCATAAGAAGAACCGTGCATTCTGCAGCAAGATCATTTTCCTGCATGATAATGCACCGTCGCATGCTTCAAATAACACATCTGCATCTCTGGCTGCTATGGGCATCAAAGGGGACAAACTTATGGTGTGGCCCCCATGCTCCCCTGACCTCAACCCCATTGAGAACCTCTGGAGTATCATCAAAAGGAGTGTCTATGATGGCGGGAGGCAGTTCACATCTAAGCAACAACTCTGGGAGGGTATTCTGTCCTCATGCAAAACAATTAAAGCAGAAACCATCCAAAACCTGACAAATTCAATGGACGAGAGAGTTCAGAAGGTCATTTCGAAAAAGGGGTCATATGTGCACATGTAACATCACCTCGAATCACGTTTTGACTTGAAAACTGTCTGATTTCAGTTTGTAATAACCTGCTAATGCTTAGAATTTCACAAATGACCATTTTGTTGATCGTTATAAAAAGGAAAAGGTTGAAAACTCTGCTGTGCATAATAATTTAGAACATGCATTTTGAGTTTTTCTTTTCATAAAATATACTGTTATCATAGGCAGTTTGTTCAAAATCCTTTCAATTATACTCTAATAGTTGATGACTGGAAAATTACAATGACTGCAGTTCATATAGGTAATTTTGGAAAATAAGAGAAAATATTATTTGCATAATAATTTGGAACACAGTGTATATAAGGGAACCTCCAAAGGGCCAATGAGCATGGTGGGCTTTGGACATGGCAGGTCTTTTTAGGTATTTAGAGATAAATGATGTGAAAGAGATGAAGAGAGCAAGAGTCATGTGTAGGGATTAGCGATTTAATCAAGAAAAGATGAAATTGAGCCAATTTTCTAATTTTCCGTGATCTCGATTCGATCTGATCTTTTCCCTTAAAATCGTATCAACAATCGTGATCGTGGATTCAGATCGCCGCATTTTCGCTGCTTCCTGAACTTTTGGTGGCAGCCAGTCAGTGCAGAACACAGAGGGGGGTCAAGAACATCATCAGTGGGGGGTGTAGGGCTCTCATTGGCTGCTAAATCACATGACCCTGTTTTATGTATGTGACTGTATTCCCTGGTGGACTCCATTAGATTACAGACTGTGAACAGAACGCATAGCTCTCTCTCTGCTCTGCTTTTTCAAAGCTGGCAGACACCATTTACCAGCGATTCCACAAAGGAAAAGCTGCTAGACAGATTAGTTAGATTAGGGGTACACCAAGATTAGGGAATCCTAGACAGTAGTGGTCAGAGATTTGGATACAGCTGCATACTGTATCTTTGCATTGGCCAAAAGTTCCTTGCTGCAGTTTCTGAGGATTCAGTTTGGTTTTGGGGGTAGTTTGTGCAGCAGACACTGTTACGGAAATGTCTCAGAAGAAATCACTGTCATATACTGGTTTATTGCAGAAAATGTCAATCAATGCCCACAATGTCCGTGCTGTAGTTTTATATGGACAGCCAGTGTATAGGACTCACGATGACCGCCAAAGTGCCTACAAGGATGGACAGGCCGAGACGTAGTCGTGTTAGAGGCAAGCTGTCACGGCAGGTGGCAGATAAGAGAGTGGTCAGAAAAAAAGACAAGGGTCAATACCATATAGCATAAAGATCACTAAATCCCTAATGGAAACCAATGGCTGAGGCATAAGGAAGCGGGAGATGTCCTGATAAAGACTCATGTGAAACGCAACCCTTGTTTTACTACATAACTTCCTCTCTGTAAGTATATGAAGTGGTGTGACAATTGTGTCTAAGACCAGGCTCTAGCACAGAAGAACTTACCAATGGACAACCTATTATTTTTCAACCCCTGTATCACTATAGCACAAAGTTATGTGACTCACACATTCACGACAGGACTTTGGTCATTCACACAGCACTTGACAAACAACAGATGATTTTCAGATGGAAACTGATGAACAAGGATCTCGGTGGGACCTCCAGAAATGTTAGAGTAGACCCCATCCTACTACTCTAAAGAGTCACTTCTTTGGTTGTTGGCCAGCTGGCTACCGCGCAAGAGCAATAATAACACACACTAGTGAAATAAAATGGTTCTGAGGGAAGACCCCCCGAACATGTTTATTTCATAATGAGGGGGTACATGGAATCACAGGACTAATGACAGAATAACATTAACCTAAAATAGTTCAAAACGTATCTTATACTTTGAACAGAGATGTGCGTAGATCTTAATACATCAACACAAATGACTGCTTCCTAGAAACAAATCCAATATCTAATTAAAACTCAGAGAAACCCATGAATCTCTTCATATTTCATGATATAAGACCACATCTGCTAGTACATCCCATAAAGCATAGCTTCTCGAAACAAAGGTGTGAAGTTAGAGCATTGGAAGTAATAGGGGCAGATGTAACATAGTAGATAAGGTTGGAAAAAGACCCAGGTCCATCGAGTCCAACAGGGTTGATCCAGTTGTAATTGTTTCCACAACATTCATACAGTTCTCTTGGAATTAACCACTTACTGTCTGCAGAGAAAACTCTTATCATCAACTTGGGAAGTGAAATACAGAAGATACAAATCAACAGACAATGAGCACAAGAAATAGTGGCCTTACATATGGCTCATAGAGAAGACAGCACCTATGGTCTTAAAGGAAAGGCCCTATGGGGTCACTTTAGGCCCAGTACTTTAACTGAGAAAAGAAGAAGAATCTGACGGCAATGACAATGGAGATTATCCAGATACATATAACAGTCTGAACCATTCTCTAACATGCTGCTGCTGGTGTCTGTATTGTCAGGAGACATCCGTCAGCCTGAACCTCAACCTCCTGGTCATAGAGCTTGTTCAGTAAGTCCCAACACCAGCACCTTAAAAAAAAAAAAATCAAATGTCTTATCTGAGTCTTCATTCACCTTCCTTTGATGTTTCCTAAGTAATTTGTGTATTTCCTGTACCACCGGTCAAGTTCCCTTCTCTGCAGCATTTCCTGTGTGAAAACTGTTTCACTCCACCCTATCAAGCTACAAGTCCCCGGCTTTGTCTCTTTTCCTCCCTTCCAGCCTCAATTTCAGCAAAAAACCCTGTTTCTTCCATCATTTTGAAAGCAGTGGTGTCACAGCGGCCGCGGGCGCCACTGCCCCTGCGGCCGTTCACCTGCCTGCCAGGGCTCCGGCGCGGGCGTCGCGGGCACCCACGACCACCCCCGTCCCATCTGTCCCTGCGCCGGCTCGCTTACCTGCCCCCGCTCCTGTGCACGCCGCTCCCGTCCGTTCCGGCTGCCGCACTCGTGTCCGTCCCTTAGCGCACGCGCGCTACAGCTGGTTTAGATTTAAAGGGCCAGTGTCCCGTTAATTGGCCCTGTGCCGGACGCTGGTCCTATATAAGGGTTACGCCCTCAGCACTCGTTGCCAGATCATTGGTGTGCATTTAGTGAGCTAAGGAGTGTTAGTATCCGTATTGTTACCGTGTACCATCCTTCCACTACTTTTCCGACCTGCCCGTTTCCGCCTGCCACCTCTGCCTGATCGACCACGAACCTCCCCGCCTGCCCTGACCCTTTTGCTGTCCCCCACATCTTTGGTTTTTATTCTGTCCACGCAGTACCCCCGGGCCGCCAACGCAAGCAAGTCCCCGTCAGGGGTTAAAGACCTGGTAGCCTCACGCCGCAGCAAGTCCATCCGTTTTTCGGCGGTCTGGTGAAAACCGGGGTATTTTTCCTTGTGGGGTGGCTTTTAAAATCACCCCTTGCGGTGGGCCACGAATACCAACCCTTACAAGTGGGGTCAGGAACAAAGGGGGGGGCTTTAAACCTACCCCGAAAAAACCCACACCCCTTACCCTGTTCTCCCTTTCATCTTTTCCGTTTGCCTATTTTCCCTTGGGTTTTTCCCATTTCCCCCCCCTCAAGCCCAGTCATTTACTTTAATCTCTCGCCCGTTTTACCTCTTCTCCCTTTGGTTCTTCCCTTCCCCCTCAAGGCCCGGGCTTTGACTTTAATTTTTCCCCTCCCTTCGCCTCTCTCCCTTGATTTTTCCCCCTTCCCCCACCGAGCTGGTCTATTGACTTTTTCTTCGCTCCTTTGCCCCTTTTCCCTTGGTTTTTCCCCTTCCCCCCACAGAGCCCCGGGCTATTGACTTTCATCTCCTCTCCTTCGCCCCCCCCTTGGTTCTTCCAATTTTTCCCCAAGAGCCCCCTCTTTGCTTTCTCCCCCTCTGTTCACCCCCTTTTCCCTGTATTCTTCTCATTCCCCCCAACAGAGCCCGGTCTATTGACTTTCATCTCTCGCTCCGTTCGCCCCTTCTCCTTGGGTTTTCCCCTTACCCCCATCAGAGCTCGGTCTATTGACTTTCATTCCCCGCCCCATTCGCCCCTTTCCCCCTTTATTTTTTCTCATTCCCCCCATCAGAGCCCGGTCCATTGATTTTCATCTCTCGCTCCATTCGCCCCTTTCCCGGGAGGTCCAAGGGCAAAAAATTTTTACCCTTTTTGTTGTCAGTGAAATTTCTTTAAGGGAGGGCCCTTTTAATAGTGCACTAGCGCTGACATATCTACCCCCTTTGGCTCGTTTTTTTTACCTTGGTAAAGTTCAGTCTGAACAAGGGAATGAATGGACTTTTCAAAATCTTAACCTGGGATATAATATTTAATTTCATGGAAACATTTGAAAAACCTTCTCCTAGTCCTGCTACAGTGTGAAACATTGGGTTTTGTGCGTGCACTCTCAGTTTTGGATACAAACGTTCCTCACATTGGGGAAATCGGTTTTCGAAAACAGGACAATCGAGCACCACCCTGCACGCTCCCCCACAGCTTTGGGGTTTACCTGAAAAAGATGGCCGTTTTTCATTTTTACTGAGGAACATTATGTTTTTGATAGACCAGTTTCTAGGGAATTAAAAGAATCATTTAAAAATAATGAGAATATTGCAATTTTAAACAGGGTACAACAAGGAACCCAGCATTGTCCCAGGGCCCCATGGTGAGGGGCCCCGGTGCTCCCAGCCGTCCCCGGCTCCTCTTCACCCTGCAAATATAAAGGCTGAGAAAGCCACAGTGGACAGGCAGGACCATCAAAAACAGGAATGGGACAAGGGTTCACTGTGTATATGAAGTTTGTAGTTTTTCCCTTTAAAATTTGCTAGAATTTTTTCCAAATCAGGGCTCTGTCCAAGCTCCGAGGGGAAAAAAAAGAAATGAAATTGGAAACTTCCACCCCAAAAATGATCTCCCCACGAGGTCACCAACACCACTCTTGGGTCTTCATTGGACTGAACAAGGAGCGAAAATTTGAAGTGAAGGATTTTTTAAAAAAATAGAAGAATGAAGGGGGGCGGTCAGCCAGGAGCCGGCGTGAAGGAAAATTTTGGGGGGATAGATAGAAAGCCGTGACAAGGTATTGTCCCCGGGGGAAAAGCAATTCAAGAGAAAGGTTTACAGATAGCATGGTCGTATAACAAGGTGGGGCGCCACAGAGCCACCAGGGTTTTACCCTTGGGGCCGGGGGTATTAGAGGGGAAAAACCAAAAAATGTGAAACAAAAGAAAACCCGGGGAATATTTAGCAACACTCAAGAGCAAAAAAAAACCAACCCTATGGTGGTGGCCCTCCGACTCCAACTTGATCCCCACTTCACCCCGCAATGAAAGAATACAGTGAACAGTCATTGACAGTAATGTGTTTTCAGCTGCTTTTCCTTGGATAAAAGGGAAAAACGTTTTCCGCAGGGCCCGGGGGGTCCCTGCCTCTGTCCAGCCACCCAGGACCCCATGTGTTTCCTTGACCTATTCTATGACAAAGAAAGCACATATCTTTCCCATAGACAAACTGTGTGGTCAGTGCTTAGACAGCAGGATAGGGGTTTTTGTAACACAAAAGGTTTTGCATTTGAGAATCACCTTGTTTTGTCTGCAGCTTCTATGCAGAGATGGTTTTTCCAGGTAACAGACACAAACAGACCCTGTGTAGTCTGACCCTGTAATGAAGGAACCCGGGGGGTATGAAAATTAGAGCAGAAACAAAACCTTGGCAGATCCCAAACTCCAAAAGGTCCTGTTTTCTCCTGGTTTCTCTGCAAACATGCCCTCTGTCCCTGAGTTGGACATGTAATCTGCATGTGGGGGTGTCTAATGAATGTGGAAAAAAAAGCCCAGAAATACTAAGAAATCAGTGGAGGGGCCAAAAAAATGGGACAGGGGCGGGAAGTATGAAATTGGTTTTTAATACCAATTTCATGCGCATAATAAAACCCAGAATGCCCTGATTTTTTAACCCGCTTATGCGGGGCTAAATCAGGAAAATTCTATGCTTGGCGAATTTTGGGTCAGGTAAACCACTTGTAAAGTGCCTACCTGTTCCACTGTAAATGCGCCTGGGTTTGCCGCACGAGCTAAAAATGTGTAGCTTCTAGGCTTAGTGCGCTGTCTCCAGCATGAGCCATTTAAACAAAAAACAAGGGGAGGCCTTATCGGGCATACTGTCGCCCAAATCTAAAAAGAGCCTAAAACCTGAATCCCCCAATGGTGGACCCTATAGTTCAAGGGGGATGAAAAAGATCTTCATTGCTCTCTCCCGTACTAGGATATCCTTGGGTCGGGCGGGGACTGGGGAGTCATTGTAACAATATAAAGTTTTCTTATTTTGGGTATAAATAATGCCCATTATGGGGTTTAGAACTTAAAAAATTATAACTCGCTGTACATTGGGCTTGTAAAGCATTAAGCTACTATATACTTACGTTATATACTTTGTATTACTCATCTCAGTTACTTTCCAATGACCGAAATTTGGCTGGGGTCCTTGGACTGGGGAAAGACATAACAAATTTGGTTTCTACTCCTCCATTAAGGGGTTTTCTCGCACAATGTTTGGGGTTTTAAATTTAAAAAAGATCTTTAAAAAACAAGCGCTTTGCAATTTTGTTCTTACAAATGCCCCTACTGTTTTTTTAGTTATGGTAGTAGGAGTGCATCACTCCTCAAATCCTATAGCCACCAACCGTTTATTTTTTTTCATGCTGCCATGCGGGGACTCATCAGCTTCTCAATACGGTCAAGCAATAGCCTCTCCCGCACAGAGACCACTTGTGATTCTTTTGTAGGGGATGGGGAGGGAGGGAGAGGGGGGGGCTTTTGTGTCTGTGTACTGTGCTGCCTGGATTAACCCGTTGTCCCCTCCCGCTCTTACACAATTGGGAGAGCAGGGTGAAGCTGACTGTGGACGGTAAAAATGTGACAGCAGTGAAGGGTTACAAAATCACCATGTGTCTGTGGGCTTTTACTATTAAATAAACATTCAGGGGGCTGTAAAAGGGTTTATATCCCTCCCTGCTCTGCTGTATTTGTGAAACATCCGATTATAGTAACACCTTCACAGCTGCCCTGTGTCTGTTCTGATGGGGAACGGCACAGAACAGTGTTCGTTTGTTGTTGCATGAGATGTCCATGGAGATTTGTATGCTAAGCAGGGGGTATAGGAACACTTACATCCCCCCTGCTCTGCTATTAGCATACACAGCTTCACAGACCTCTCTGCTCCACACTCATAGATCAGCCCTCTCCCTGCTGTCTCCTGACTCTGTGGAGAGGAGCAGTAAGAGCTCAGCCACAGCAGCAGCACAGTGCAGCTGATCCAGCAGTGAGCAGCCGCCAGCAGACCTAGGCAGGCACACACAGGGTCAACTCTAGCAGCAAACGCCCTTGCCCCCCTCCCTCCCCCCTGCTGTATAGAAGTTACTGCAGTCAGAGGAGGAGAGTTGTCTGTGTTCTGAGGGGAGGGAGGAAGGTGGAGGAGAAGAGGCAGACAAGAAGCACGCCCCTGAATTCAAAAATCCTATGGTGCCAGACACACTGAGGTAGGCTGAAAACCTATAGTGAGACAACTCCTTTAATGCAGAGATTCTGATGAGTTAGTTACTGATTGTCTCTGTGCCTGAATCCTTATCTCTTTTGTATGAACTTCTATAAAACAATCTGGGTGTAACGGGTTTGGTGGATTTGCTGGACCACCGCAAGCGATGATAGTTAAGCCACGTCAGGGAGCTGAGTCTAAGTAGCCCCCGGTATTCACCAGAGCCCGCCGTAAAGCGGAATGGACTTGCTGCGGCGTGAGGCTACCAGGTCGCTACCCCTGACGTGACTTGCTTGCGATGGCGGCAGGGGTAATGCGTGGTTTCAGATCGTAATCCGGAGAGTAGTCGGGAAAAGTCAGAGGGCAGGCAGGCGGCAGAGGTTCGTGGTTAGAGACAGGCAGACGGTCTGGGCAGGCGGCAAACAGGCAAGGTCAGGAAACGTAGCGGAACGGACTGGTACACGGATAATCAAACAGGACTAGAACACTCTCAGGACTTGCTAACACACACCAACGAACTGGCAGAGTGTGTTGGGGGCGTATTCCTTAAATAGGACCAGCGCCCAGCAATAACCAATTACTGGGACGCTGGCGCTTTAAATCCAGACCAGCCGTCACGCGCGCGCCTTAGGAAGCGGGTACGTGGGCGGCGGCCGGAACAAGCAGGAGCAGCGTACACCGGAGCGTGGACGGTAAGTGCCGGTGCCTGGGCAGCAGGAGGATGGTCGTGGGCAGCCGCGGCACCCGCGCCGGACCCCCTGCAGGCAGGGGGGAGGCGGCGGGGCGCAGCGGCGCCCGCGACCCCCATGACACTGGGTATTTTTCTTTCAAGATAAAGCAAATTCTCTGAAAACTGTGACTCTTCTTTCTCCATTGTGCTATATGCATTAAAACACCAAAGTGAATCCTTACTAGATGTATTTATATCTAACCTACATTAGCGCTTTCACAAGAGCTATGAGTCTCCACAACAGACAGACTATCATGTGTAGCTTGACCCTACAGTCATATGTGACTCCTCCACCTCTGCCCTCTCTCCTACTGGTTTTGAGTCATGAAGAAGATGGAGAGAAGGTGATACTTGGCTTCTGGGTGAGACCCCACAACCTTGTCTCTACTCTGTAACCAAGAAGCCCGGGGCTAGGGAATAAAAGTGAGAGACAAACCTTGGTCAGATCCCAAACTCTTCAAAGGTCCTGGTGTCTCCTGAATGTCTCTGCAATCACTGCCGTCTGTTATCTGAGTCTGGTCTATATCTGGATCCATGCAAAACACAACCTGACCATGTTACACCTATATGAGCTGCTGAGTGACTCTTGACATATAATCAGCATGTGGAGGTGTCATACATGAATGATGGATAGCCGCAGAACATATCTACAGGGAATCATGTGGAGGGGCCAAACCATAGGGACAGAATCTCTAATATACCTCTGCCAAGTACAGACAGCATCAGTTATTGATATACAAAGGTGGAATTGTGTAAAAGGAATTATAACTCCCATCCACTCTCTATCCTGTATTTAGATACAGCACTCCAACCTCCAGCTGGAGTCCCAGAGTGCCAACCGCAGCTGCAATCAGAGTGCAGTACCACATCTCCATATGTAGAGAAAAATCTCTATGGGTCCCTGAGCATGGTGGAATCTTGGTCATGGCGGGCCTGGTTTTTAGGGAGAAAGGTGGTGAAAGAGATAAAGAAAGCAAGAGTCATGTGCAGCAGGTGTGGGGTAGAAACAAAGAATCAGCTCAACTGGTGGACTTCAAGAATCAACTTCATTGGGGGGCCCTGGGCACCCCAGTTGAACCCTGTCCTTATGACTAACACACATGTCCAGAAGGTAGTGATCTACCTCCAAAACCCCCACCCATTAGCAGAAAGGAGGAGGGCTTGGACAACCATATCCGGCTTGCTTTGTTTTTTTCTGTAACCTCCATATTCTCTTACAGAGAGTTTCATCTATGTTGACTAGTGTTGAGCGATTACGTTGGCTATCGACATCGGGCGACAGTCGATAGTCGGCCACCATCGATAAGGTTTTTCGATAGTGAGCAATCGATTATGAGGGATGACCATTAAAGTCTATGGGGGGAGCAACAAAACCCTTCATTCTTACACCCAAACAGGGTGGAGAAGCTGGAATTAACAGCCACAACAGTCAAATGGATACCTGCTACATCTTAGGCACAACACTTAGGCTATAAAAGCCACAGAAAAAAAGTCACACACCATTCACTATCCCTGTCTTGTACCACAGCATGACCCTTAAACCTGCATCACCCACAAATTAAAAAGTGCCAGAAGGCAGTATTATTTGAACCCCTCATTTTACTTGAATAACATTGAATACCCCTGCCCTTTGGAACGCAGCAGGGACCCCCAAACCCTTTGCATGACCCCCACATTTAAATCCGGGGAAAAAGGAGTCTTTAATCCAAATTTTTAGTTTCACGGGAAAATTTGGGACTATCCCGTCCGGGGCCAAACAGCATGACCCCCAAAACCTGCATAAACCCCAGAAAAAAATTTGCCGGAAAAAGGAGTCTTTAAACCCCCAATTTAGTTAAAACTGGCTTTGACTATACCTGCCCAGGAAACCGCAGTTTTAAAACCATTAAACCTGCCCTGACCCCCAAAATTAAAAAAGTGCCTGGAAAAAAGGAGTCTTTAAAAACCCCCTTTTTATTTTGAACTGGAAACTAACTATATTGTCCTGTCCCGCAGAAGGGACCTTAAAAACCTTTTCTGACCCACAGAATAAAAAGTGCCGGAAATTTGAAGTTTTTTTAAAACCACCTTTTTGGTTAAAACTGGAAAATTGGGCCCAACCCCCTGTCCCTGGACTCAGCATGCCCCCTTAAAACCGTCTGACCCCGAATTAAAAAAGGGCCCGGGAAAAAAAGGGAGTCTTTCAAAAAACTTTTTTTAGTTGAACTGGACACAAAACTATACCCTGTCCGAAACCGCAGAAAACCATTAAACCTTTTTTACCCACAGATTAAAAATCCCGGGAAATTTAGGGTTTTTTCAACCCCATTTTATTTGGGAACTGGCCCTTGAAAAACCCCTTTTGTCCGGGCCCGGGCCAGCATGCCCCAAAAAACCCTTCTGACCCACAGATTAAAAAGTCCCGGGAAAAAAGGAGTCTTTCAACCACCATTTTAGTTGAACTGGACTTGACAATCCCTCCCCTGGACCGCAGTAGACCTTTAAAACCTGTCTAAAACCCCCAAAGTTTAAAAAAAGTCCCGGAAAAAAGGGAGTCTTTAAACCCACCTTTTTAGTTAAAACCGGGGACATATACGGTCCCTGTCCTGGGCCACATTATGCCCAATTAAACCTGTCTGACCCCCAGATTAAAAAGTGGGGGGAAAAAGGGGGAGTTTTTCCCAAAACCAAAAATTTTTTTAGTTGAACTGGACTTTGACTAAAACTGTCCGGAAACCGCAGTATAAAACCTTTAAAAACCGGGCCCCGGGAACCCCCCAGATTAAAAAGTCCCGGGAAAAAAGGGGAGTCTTCAACCACCATTTTATTTTAACTGGACATTGATTTTACCTGTCCTGTTCCCAAGGGCATGACCCAGGGCCGGATTTTAAAAGGGGGGTGGGGGTGACAGCCCAGGCTGGCGCGTCATCATTAACACGCAGGTTAAAATGCCCTGATGACGCAGCAACGAAAACTGCTTGCAAAGCAGATGGGGAAGCAAAAAGTGTGGAACCCCCGCCTTCCCAGAAACACATCAAGACCTGGGTACCCGCTTGCCCCTCCGTATGAGGGGGGGGCCCAAAATTGACCCTTCACTTAAAAATTTACTGGGGGTTTAACCTCCTTTTTCCCCCCAGGTGCCCTTTTTTTTGGTTTCCCTTTTTCTAAATTTTACTCAACGTGCGGGAGGGAAATGGTCTCTGTATTTGTTCTTGTTCTGCTCCATACTCCATGTTTTTGGGAATAACCCATGTGGCCCAAGTTTTCCTGTACCCCCTTGTACAATTTTAGGGGAAATTTTTTTTTTACCAGTTTATTTTGTTAAATTTTGCAAGTTTTTTAGTATTTTTAATTCTAGAAAACCCACATTTTTAAAATAGGATGGAATCCCACCAGGGCTTTTTTTTCTCTTTTTTTAATTGTTTTTAAATAGGTTGCCCTCAATACAGGGATTGCTAGCATGAAAAGACCCTTGCAAAAACAAGTCATTTTGCAAAAAGGTTTTTCCCTTAACAGTGCCCAAACCTAACCGGGTTTTCCCTGACGCACCATACCCTTGAGCCACTCTTACAATTTTAAAAAGAAAAAATATTCTTTTAAGAAACAAAAAATTTTTTTATAATAGGCCCTGTAATATGCTGCATTTCCAAAGAAAATCCCCCCAAAAATTAAAAAAGCATGCCCCTTTGGGGCCACTTTGGAAAATTTGGGTGAAGAACAAAAGGTCTGTTAAAAAAACAACATTTTTTTTAAAAAGGGGGAACCTTTTGTATAGTTGCTTTTAAAAGAAAAATCCCCCCCAAAAATTCAAAGGGGGGGACCCTTGGGGCCACTTTGGACAATTGTAAAAGAAAAAAAATGTCTTTTTGAAAAAAACATTTTTTTTATAATAGGACCGTAGATAGCTGCATTTCAAAGAAAAAATTCCCCCCCAAAAATTCAAAGAAATGACCCTGAGCCACTTGGGGACAATTGTAAAGAAAAAAAGTTGTTAGAAACAACTTTTTTTTTTATAATGGGAAAACCTGTGTATTGCTGCATTTAAAAGGGCACATAAACCCAAAAAATTTAAAAATGTCTTCTCACCACTTTTTAATTTAATTTTATGAGGGGGGAAAACCCCACTTAGAACCCACATTTCTTTTCCCAAAAGGATCATGATTATTGCTGTATCTCACACAAAACAGGGCCCCCAAAAAAAAATTTTTAAATAAGACTTTAAACCCAAACCTTTTAAAAAAATTGTGGGGGAGAAAAAACCAAATTTTTAAAACCCACATTTCTTTTAAAAAAGGGAAAACCATAATTTTAGCGTATCTCAAAAGCAAAAAATGACCTAAAAAACCATTGACAATGCAAAAACTTCTAAGATAAAGGGAATAAAGGGAAAAGGTTTTTTGTAAATGAAACCTTGCTGTTTTTACAGCTCCTCACCGGAAAAACCCATAAAAAAATGAACTTTTGGGAAAAGGGGAATAAAAATTCCCAGAAAGAAATGATCATTTTAAAAAACATTTTTTCAAGAGGCCCATTTCTTTTTGAAAAAAATGTGAAGTAGCCCCCAAACTAATCGGGGGGACCTGGGGCAATTGGGGCCAAAAACATCATCAAAAGATCCATGCCAAATTTTAAACTTGTTTAAAGTAAAACCCATCCCCCTTACCCTGTGGAAACCCCGGAAAGGGTTTGTAGTAATAAAATTCCCCAGAGGCTGAAGGTCCCCCTCAGATATGAGGGCTGGTTCCCGGGGCAGGACAACACCTCATGGCGTGAGGGAGCCAGCTCGGGCCTTTCGCCCTTTTTTTGGAAACCCCAAAGTCTATTGGGCCCGGAAACATAAAAAAACATCGGTGTTGGGGGGGGGGGGGGGGGGACGAAAAATTAGTGGGCACCTTTGATCTTAAGCTATCCCCTGGTTTTGGAAATGTTTTCCCCTTCATTGCTTTCTTGGTGAGGTGGGAAAAAAAAGGGATTCCCAAAGGGGTAAACCCTTTAAGGCCCTCTGCCACCTTGCCGGCTGCGCCGCTAGCCTACTTGGCACCATTTGCGTCAAAAACCTGGATGTTTTTTCCACCGTGACATTTGGGGAACGTGAAGCAACGAAAACCAAAAGTCCCCAGTTAAATAAATTTCAGAAGGCCCTCCTTTTTCCTGCATTTTAACTCTCTATTTGGGTGGGTGGGGGAAAAAGTGCTGTTTTTTGTTTTGTCCCCCGGGACCCAGGAGGGGGGGGCCCCCCAGAAAATTTTGTTTTTTTTTGATGGCCTTAATGCGAGGATAAATGTGGGGGGGAAAGGGAAAGCATCCAAGCACTCATGTGAGAAAAGGAGCCTTGTTTTCCCCAAGCCTCTGGGTCGAGAGGCACTAAAAAACTTTTTCCCCTCTTTTTTTCCTCCTCCGCCTCAAATTCGCCCAACCTCTTTTAAGGCAGGGGTCGGTAACGTCCCGGGGTCTTGGAAAAACCTCCTCCTCCTCCTTTGCTTCCTCCGTCACAGCCCTTTAAAAACAGCCCTGACTTGCCTTGGGTGATGCATCCTGAAGTGATGCCCACCCTTTCACAGCTCTGGGGCCCCGAAAACCCCTGCCTAATGAAGACGGGTAAATTGTGAAACTGTGGGCCTGTGGGGTTTTACGGAGAGAAAGGCTCCTATCCGCACTGTGTTTTGTCTCCCCATCCGTCCTGGGGGGAACCCGTTGTTTAGAGTGTTTCCCAAAGATCGCCAGAACTAAGATCACCCCAAAGGGTTATGCTGACAAGGGCATTTCCCCAACCTTTACCAAATTTTGGTTGGGTTTTTTCAAAACTGGGAAGGATGGGCAGAGTCTTTCACCCGCCCCCTCTCTGGTGGCTCAACACCCCCAGGTCCGCCCCCGCTGCTTGTAAAGGGCCTGTGTCACTTCGACTGCGAAAAGGCATTGCGCTGCTGCCAACAATGCTGGAAATGTGGAGGGGGGGAATTCCCGGGATTTTGCCACGGGCAACAATGGGGGACGGTTGACCCGGGGGGGCCGAGCTGACGCTTTCAACACAGCCAAAAGGGGGGCGAAGCAGGGGGCGAATGGCGGAAGTGGAACTTTGGGTTCGGGGCCCTTCCCCCAGCAGGAAGTCCCGGGCCCAAAGGGAGCCCTTTATAAATTTCTGGAGACAAGGGTTTATGGGCATTTTGCCAGGCAAGGGGTTTTCTCCAGCCTACCCATTTTTAAGGGGGGGCCCCAGATTTGCCCGTTATCGCACACCACCCTTTCCTGGCAAAAAAGGTTTCTTGGCCAAACCCCGCTTTGGTCTCGTTGCGGGGAAACCGTCCAAGCTTTCCCGGGAAATTTTGGGGGGACGGTCTCCAAGACCGATTAATTTCCCAAAACGGCCCGGTTTCTTGGGGACGTGATGGCCACCAAGGGGCCCCTTGGGGGAAATAAACCCCGCAACAACCTTCCCGTTTTTGAAGAGCGGCGCCGAGCCGAAAAGCCACCGTCACCCCCGGGGGCATCCCCCCCAGCTCCCCTTTTAGCTTCAAGTATAGCGGGCCCTTTTCCTGCTTAAAAGTCCCTGTGTCGGTGGTCAGATTTGGGCTTTTCCCCGGGCCCCAAAATGCAACAAAAAGCGCTTTAAATTTTTGATGATAAAGTGGCGGCCCGGGCAGGGACGGGGTTTTTTTGGCAAAAAAATGGCCCCGTCGGTTTTTTATTGGGGGCAGGCAAGGGCCCTGACGTGGCGATAACCCCTTGTGTCCACCAGGGCGGGAAAAGGGAACATTTCCAAAAGGGCCAAAAAACCTGGCAAGCCGACATTTTAGGCTTTTTTTTGGGTTTTGGGGTGGTTTGGGGGGGAAAATGGGTTTTTTCTGCTCCAAACCCGGAAGACGAAGGCTGGGCTGCTAGAAAAGGCCGTGTACGGGGGTGCCGGGGTTTAAACAGGAGGAAAGGGGGAAACGGGGAAAGGGTGGGGGCTCTGGGGTGCCCGGTGGTACTCGGGCGACGGGGGAGGCCCGAAGCGGGGGCTGATCCTGATCATGACTTGGAGAACATGGGCAGTGAGGAAAGCCTTTTGGGGGTGGCGGAGGAGGCGGAGACAGAGGGAGTGACAGGGGTTGGGGGGCCCCCCGTCGGCTGGCCTTTTTTTTGGGCCAAATGGGGCCTCCAAATTTTAACTCATGCATTCGTGAAAGTGAAATAGGGCATGTTGGTGGTGGTTAACCAAACCCAAGGGGTTTTTTGCCTCTACTTATTCTTTAAATTTTCAAAGGCGGGATATGACAACGCTGGGTGGGAAACAGAGGGTTGGTCCCAAAAAGGCCCCGGCTTGAAAAGGTCCTGATCTTTTTGCGGCAATAAAACAGGGGGGGGGTTTGCGTGACCGTTTGGCCCCAGGGAAACATATCAGCCGGGCCGCGGGCCCCCCTTCCCCCCTTTTTGAGGGGGGAACCCCTACCATTTATCTTCCCCTCGTCCCGTGATGAAGCGCTCCCCAAGCAAATTCTGCTGAAAAGACCACGGTTGGGTCCCCCCCAAAGTCGTCTCATCAATCTCAAAACAGGTGACTTCCCTCGTCCTGACATTCTCATCCCGGAGTGCGGGCTACAAAACAAGAGGGACTTTCAAGGCGTTGCCGACCCGCCGGGATTTTTGCCGGGTTGCCGGCTTCCTTTCCCCCTGATGGATCATAACTGGGCGTCAGGCAGAGAAAATTTTTCCTCTTTGGCCTCTTGGGTTTTTAAAAATGCCTTCCCGGGCCCCGCATTTTGTCCCTCAAAGAGGGCTTCAAGAGTTGACATTTGGGCTGCTTTATGTTGGACGGATGCTGGTGATTTTTGATGACGACTTTTTTGGGCCGGACTGGGGGGCGGGGGGGTAAGGGGTGCCCGGTGCGGGTTTCCTTAAACCCCTGAAGGGAAAAAATTGGGACGCTTTTTCGTTATGAGTTTTTCAGGGGCCCCGACCCAGCGAAAGACAAAGGGGAAAGGTCCTGCAACTGATGATCCCTGGGTTGGGGTGTTTTTGCCAAACACTGGAAGGAGCACCTTTTCCCCGTACCTCTACCTTCCCTGTCCAACCCCCCCCTTTGCTCGTTACCACCCCGAATTTCGCTCCATGTTAAAATATACAAATTTGAGAAAGGGAAAGGAAGAGTTTTTTTTAAAATCTCTTTTTAAAAAACGGCAAAACAAGCTATTTCAAATCCCCCAAAACAAAAAAAAATTGCTGGATTTAAATATAACTGCCCAAAATGAAACTATCAAAAATGCTTTGGCCCCGCGCCAAAAATGAAAAAAAAACGTATCTGAAATGTATTTTTGGATAATAAAAGGGATTTTTTTGGGACCTAAACCCAAATTTAACCCGTGGGGACTAAAAAATTGCATTTCACATTTTATGCAAAAGGGCCTCAATGAACAAAGCTTAGTGCGCCAAATTTTCCCAAAAAAAACGTATCTGAAACTTAATTTGGAAAATTACAAAAGGGATTTTTTTGGGACCAAACCCAACCCGTGGGTGACTTGCTGGGGTTCTTAATTTTTTGTACAAGGTGGGGTATAAACAACAAAGTGGAATGGGCAAAAATTTAAAATGAACAAACCCATCGAATTTTAAAACTGATAATCAAAGTGGAGTTTTTCACCTAAAAAAAAGGGGACCCGCAGTTACTAGAAAAGGGTGGTAAACCTATAAGTTCAGGGTGCCCAAAAATCCAGGGAAAAATTTCAATAAAAAAACCCGTTTTAAAAATAAAGCTTTTTTGCAAAAAACTACTCTAAATCTTGGTGGAAAATTTATCCCCGTTTTTCTTTATAGAGCTTTTTCCGGGGTTCGCCCGCGGGGGGCCCCCCTTTCCCTTCCCCCCCCGTGATTTAAAGCAGTAGATGCTCCCTTTTAAAAATTTTTCCTAACTATAAAAATTTCCAATCTTAATCTTAAATAAATTTTAAGGGTCACAGCTAAAAGTAGAGGTTTCCTCTGTGAAGAAATATAAAAATTTCGCTGAGTTTTTTTTTGGAAAACAAACAAGGGGCACGTCCCCTTTCTCTGAGGCGCTGAGGGGACACTGAGGGTGAACGGAAACGCTGTTTTAAAAAAAAACGGGTAAATTTATTTTTCCCCCAATCGCAAACCCTACAAAATTCCCCGTCAAGAAAAGTCGACACACCCACCCTGCCTTTTATTCGTAATGATTTGCTGGCCGCCAAAATTTCAGGAAAAAGGGCCCAAAAAGGCGCGATCTTAATAGATAGCACAATTTTAACCTAAAAATTAAACGCATTATCAAAAATCCGTCCCATAAAAACTGTGGGCCCATTTCAACTTTGGGCGATAAAATTTGTTCAACAAATGTTTACCCGTCCCCCCTTGAAAACCAAACCACCAAACTAAGGGGACTTTATTACCCATAAGTAGTGGTGTCAAAGGTAAGGGAAACCCCCCGTATAAAAAAAATCCCATGAAAGGGTTCATACATCTTCAAGGTGCACCCCCTTTTTTTTGAATCTAAAACCGATAGTGGGCCCAAAAACCCCTTTTCCCCCAACAATAGAAAGGGCTTCCCCCACAGAAGTGGGAGTTTTTTAATATTTTTCCGTATTGTAAAAGGAGGCAAATTTACAGTCGCCCACCATTTTCTATAGCTGGGCTTTGGGGTCAGCCGCAATTTCTTTTTTTTTTGCCACAAAGATGACACTTATTCCAAAGTTACTTTCAAATTTAGTACCCAGCACACTAGGGGTTTTTGGGGAAAACTGGGGTTTCCACAAAGGCGACCAATTTAAAATGATGGTCTGCTTTTTGGGGGAAAATGTGGGCTGGGGAAATTTTAGGATTTAAAAAGGCCAATATCCATTGGGGCCTTCCCATCCTTTTTAATTTTAGGCTGCCCGCTGTTTGGGTTTTTCCTTGACAGTTAAAAAAAATGGGGGGGCCCCCCATTGATTTTTTTTTTGTTTTTATTTGTTCTTTTTACATTTTAATGATTGGGGAAAAAACAATTAAAGATGTCCCCCCCCCCCACCCCTTTTTTTTAAAGCCCCAAGGTTTTAAAAACCCTAGCTTTCAGCATGTATTAACAGGTGGGAAGGTTCATGGGTATTGGCCCCTTTTCCCTTTCCCAAAAAAAGCCCGCCGGGAGCTGCCCAGAAGTTGGAAAATCACATTAATGGGCCCGCGTTCTGTTGCAACCCAGTCTTTTCCCGTACCCCCGGTGCATTGGGTATTGGGGTTGTAGTGAAAGGGAAATGTTAAACTTTGTTTATATGGAAAACACAGTTGGCTTCCCCCCAAGGGCTTTAGTGTAGTAAAGGAAATTTCTTGCCCGGGAAAAAAACCAAACTAATTAAAATTAAGAAAGAATCCCTTTAAAACTCAAAATTGTAAAACCCGGAAATCCCTTTACTATGTCTTAACAAATATTTTTCCGTGTCCAAGGGGTGGGAGGGAAACCGGGGATTTGCCACAAGAGATTTCCCTTTAAACCCCACCAAACAAGCCGGTTTAAGGAGTTCCCCCGGGCCTTTTCCCCCAACTCCCGCAAGGTGCTTGGGCCCTTTATGCCGGGAACTTTCCCCAATCTTAAGTTATGGTCATCGTGGTTTATAAGCCAAGGTGCCCAAAGTAGTGTAAGGTTGGTGGTACAATACACTACTAAAAAAGTTTTTAAAAAACCCTTTTGATAATTGCATTTTTCTGCCCATAATTGCAATAAAAGGTAGTAAGATAAAGTTCTTGTTATAAGGGTTGTTGACCTCTACTTCGCCCTTGTTTCGGCTTTTTTTCACATGTCGGGAAAATTTTTGTAAAAAACAAGCTAAACCTTTCAGAATTGTTACAAAAAAACGCCCCCCACAAAGCTTTTGGGGTGGGAAAAAAAAAACCATCCCCCCAAAACACAATGGGGGGGGAAGAGTAGGGTTATATAAGTAGGTAATTTTTTAAAAATTCTGGGTCCCCTCTCCCCACTGGGGAGATGGATCTCAAAAGGGGCTTGTCTTCCACTGGAGATTTTCCCGGGCCCTCGTATCCACCCTTTAGGGTATTGGGGTCTTAAACATCAGCTGTCAAGGGCAATTCCCCTCAGCTTCCCCGACAAGGGGTCAGAAGGTCACTTTAACCCTTATCTTAAAGCTGAACGGAGCGGAACAAGAAAGGGGTAGCTAAACAGGGGGCTTTGTTTAGACACACTATCCTGCCTTAGTCTATTGGGTGGCCCGCGACTGGGAAAAAACTTTGTTTTTAAAAAAAAATGCTAACCCCCGCCATGTTTTTAAAAAACTTTCCATGGAAGTAAAGAGGCCTAAGATGATATGAAACCCTTTTTGCCATCGTATCCCACCTGCTTATTTTTCACCTCACATCAAGGACAGCTCACACACCACCTACCGCAGGCAGTTAAGGGAAAGACCAGCAACAGAGTGTGCCCTGGAGGAAAACAACTACCACCATCATCCGCAGTGTAGACCCCCACCCCCTTCTTAGATGCATGAGAGGCTTGGTAAGCGAACGCCACTGTGATACTAATATGCCGTACTGCTCCCATCCTCTCCGCTGCTCTCCTGGTGCGCTGTTCCTACGAGGTGCAGGAGGGAAGACAGAGACATGGTCGTGTTACAGGGAAGCAGTCAGGGCAGGTGGCATTCTAGTCATGAGTCAAAAGAAGGGCAGGGCAGGTGGCAGACAGGACAGTGGTCAGGAACCAAAGGGTCAAAACCAGATGGGAACAGGATCAGAAAGTCACTAATGCAAACCAATAACTGGTGAGGAAAACACTTATTAAGATGTGGGATTCAAAGATCCTCCAGTAAAAAGCCTCCAGTACAGACTCCTAAAAACAAAAGCCTTGTTTGACTACAGAACTTCCCTTCTTCTGTTACTCCCCTCTGTAGGTGTATGGAGTAGCGTGACAAATATGTCTAAGTCCAGGCTTTAGCACAAAAGGACTTACCAATCTACAACCTGTTACATTTTAGTGCCTAACCCCTAAATCACCATAACACAAATCAATATAAGTAATGAACGTGTCTGAAATCTCCCCATTACTATTGCTCGGACTTGGCGTGAGCCAGAGGTAGTTTTTTTCACCACACGGCTGACACTAACCCCGTGTCACTTTAACCCAGTACCCAACACACCAGGGGTACCGGGAAGAGCCAGGTTATGAGACCCTTGTGTATTTTGCCAAAAATATCAACCAATACTAATATTTTTCCAGTCTGTAGTCTTGTCCTGTAATAATTAGGAGCCGAGGGTTTCAGGATTTTGTGTCAGACACTTATTCTGGGCAACCTCTCAATCGAATGGTAAAGGCGTCATCAATTGGTTGTAAGCCGGCATAGTGCACCACATGTAACTGAATGACTGCCCCCTATAGAAGCCTTTACTATGTGCAATTGCAATTCTAGCAATAACCCCCCTCATGTACAGTCGGGGAGTGAGTGGTTGTTTTTGCACCTGAGCGTTCTCCCCTGTGTGGTGCTGTAGCTTCTCTCCATACTGGCATGAACTGGTTCTTATCCAATGTACAGTTTTATACTAAGCAGCTGCTGTCCTCATGGACGGGTGTGTGAGCGATTGTTCATCGGTATTTGCCATGTGTCTGTAGATTTAAGTAAATAATGTCCCATGCCCCGGTGACTCCCTCTGGGAAGAGGGGCAGGATGTTACCTGACTGGGTTCACCTCTTCATGGTTTGAGCTGCCCCGTTTCTATAGCTCAGAAGGTTTCTTTCCTCTTTCCCGATCCCATGGTTGTTCCCTCTTGTCTCTCTTTCTTGCCCATGGTTGTTCTCCTTGTCTCTCTTTCTTGCCCATGGTTGTTCCCTCTTGTCTCTCTTTCTTGCCCATGGTTGTTCCCCTTGTCTCTCTTTCTTGCCCATGGTTGTTCCCCTTCTCTCTTTCTTGCCCATGGTTGTTCCATCTTTTCTCTCTTTCTTTCCCATGGTGCTCTCTCAGCTGGTGTAAAGGTTTATATTGTGTTCTATGTCTGGTTCTTTGACGTTCTCTGGATCTTTGAACCATTAATTCCTCTATCGCTGTTTCAATATTAATGGGATATTTTTGAGGGCTTCTTTCAGGTTTTCCTTTCATATTTCAGAATTCTTCTGATCAGGTTACAGCTTCCTCCAATGACTTCAAATTTTTCCATGAACGGACGTCATACTTTGTCCTGGTGATGGTGTAATGGAGCAATGCTTGTCTCATCAGCAGGTTTCAGCCATAGCTGCCGGCACAAGAGCCTATAACACCGGCTATAAAAGCTGATATTCTGCTGCCGAAGTCCAACCCAACTGCTCTGGTCAATCAGACTTTACACCTTCATTTAAGATTTCTTTGAATTCTTTAAAATGTGTCCCCGGCTTGTAATTGTAATCATCAGTGTAATCCCACATCACCTCCAGAGCTGCTGTTCTGGTTCTCCTGGATTGCAGTGATGACGCCCTGACTGGTATATGGAACAACACCGCTGAGGTCAGTGTTTGTAGGAGATAAAGGGGTTCGCCTACCATGTTGTTTCACAGAGCCACCAGCAGCTTTAGATTCATGCTTCCGGTATCTTTCTGGTCAGACTGTGGGTGGTTCTATAGCAGTGGTTAGCATATATGCTCTGTATTTACAGCTCTTCTAATTGCACTGACATGAAAGTAGGAGATGTCTGTAGAGTAGAGAGCTTCAGAGCCTATGGCAACCAATCAGAGCCTATAGCAACCAATCAGAGCCTATGGCAACCAATTAGAGCTCATAGCCACCAATCAGAGACTATGGCAACCAATCAGAGCTCATAGCAACCAATCAAAGCTCATAACAACCAATCAGAGCTCATAGCCACCAATCAGAGCCTATGGCAACCAATCAGAGCTCATAAAAACCAATCAGAACTCATAGCGACCAATCAGATCCCATATAAACCAATCAGAGCCCATAGAGCCCAATCAGAGCTCATAGCCACCAATCAGAGCCCATAGCAACCAATCAGAGCTCACAGCAACCAATCAGAGCTCAGCCTTCATTTCAGATAGGGCTTTGCTCAGTTTTCATATATAAGGCACATTATTTGTACCATGTGATATGGAGATACAAATAGCATGGACCTCAAACTACTTCCTTCGGTCTTAGCCAGCTGGCTATGACAATAATGACTCACACCGGTTGGTGAAACAAAATGGCTTTATACTAAAGGTGGAAAATGGAATCACACGATTGATGCCAAAATGACTTTTACCTACAATAGTAATAGATGTAAGAGGTATCTATTTCTATGAATACAGGTGTCCATGTATCTTAATATATATAAACATAGGACTTTCTGGGAAAAAATCCAATCTAATTAAAGAGAAACCCATAAATATAAAATTTTACATTGAGAAGCCATTTACTAGTCTCTTAGCAAATATTGCCCAGTGTCACAGGCTGGGGTCAGCCACGAGAGATGACAATAACCACGCCAGGGAGTGGAATCTAAGGAGCTTCACTCGCCGTTAACCTCAACTCCTGCAAAGATGCTTGGTCTTCACTGCAGGGAATCTGAGGTAGCTACTCTAGTGACAGTCAAGGGGTGCCTACAGGAATGGACAGGCCGAAATGTAGTAGTTTTAGAGGCAAACTATCAGGGCAGGTGGCAGATAGGAGAGTGGCCAGAAAACAAAGACAAGGGTAAAAACCATATAGCATAATGAGCACTAAATCCCTAATGGAAACCAAGGGCTGGAGGGTAAGGAAGCTGGAGATGTCCTTATAAAGACTCATGTGAAACACAATTGTTTCCTGGGAAAGTTGGGTTTTGTACGCTGGCTCTTTAAAGCAGAGAGGACCAACGTGCGCACACACAATGGGGTGACCATGAGCATGCGACAGAGCAGGGTACAGAGGCCAGTAAGAATCAGAGGTTAGAACCTGGAGCTAGGTGGGAGCAGAGAACAGAACTCAGCACTGATAGAAAGCAGAGGATGGAACCTAGCACCACAAGGGAGCAGAGGATGGAACCTAGCACCACGAGGGAGCAGAGGGCAGAACCCAGCACCAGGAGGGAGCAAGGGACGAAACCCGGCACCGGGAGGGAGCAAAGGAAGAAACCCAGCACCACAAGGGAGAAGAGGACAGAACCCGGCACCGCGAGGGAGCAGAGGACGGAAACCGTCACCGTGAGGGAGCAAAGTACGGAAACCGGCACCGCGAGGGAGCAGAGGACGGAAACTGGCACCGGGAGGGAGCAAAGGACGAAACCCAGCACCACAAGGGAGCAAAGGACAGAAACCCGGCACCACAAGGGAGCAGAGGAAGGAAACGGCTTGGGGGGGAGTAGAGGATGGAACCCTCACCGGGAGGGAGCAAAGGACGGTACCCGGCACCGGGAGGGAACAAAGGACGGAACCCGGCACCGGGAGGGAGCAAAGGACGAAACCCAGCACCAAGGGAGCAGAGGACAGAACCCGGTACCACGAGGGAGCAGAGGACGGAAACCGGCACCGGGAGGGAGCAAAGGACAGAACCCAGCACCGGGAGGGAGCAAAGGATGAAACCCAGCACCGGGAGGGAGCAGAGTACAGTAGCCGGCACCGCAAGGGAGCAGAGGATGGAAATCGGCACCGGGAGGGAGCAAAGGATGGAACCCAGCACCAGAAGGGAGCAGAGGACAGAACCCGGAACCGCGAGGGAGCAGAGGATGGAAACCAGCACCGGGAGGGAGCAAAGGATGAAACCCAGCACCACAAGGCAGCAAAGGATGGAACCGGCACGGGAGGAGCAAAGGATGAAACCCAGCATCGGGAGGGAGCAGAGGACAGAACCCGGAACCGGGAAGGAGCATATGACGGAACCAAGCCCCAGGAGGGAGCAGAGGATGGAAACCAGCACCGGGAGGGAGCAAAGGATGAACCCAGCACACAAGGAGCAAAAGGGTGGAACCCGCACGGGAGGGGGCAAAAGGGTGGGGAACCAGCACCCCAAGGGGGCAGAGGACAAACCCGGAACCGGGGGGGAGCGAGGATGGGAACCAGCACGGGAGGGACAAAAGGAAAAAACCCAGCACCACAAACAGCAAAGGATGGGTCCCGGGACCGGGAGGGAGCAAAACAGAACCCGGAACCGGGAAGGGTGAG
>JAODAL010053546.1:0-25223 GCA_025379985.1 Phyllomedusa bahiana
TGGGGGGCGAAGTGAGGGCGGGAAGGTGGGCGGGTCTTCTGGAGCGCCCGATAGGGGCGAAAAGAAGTTAGAAATAGGAAATTCTCCAACGGGAAGGCTTGGGGGTTTTAGTATTCTTCTTATTCTTCCTGATGACCATAATAGCGGGCTTTTCTGGCGAAAATGCGTTATTCCTGGACGGAGCTCTGTAAGGCTGCTGCTTCTCCGTTACATGGCTAGCCACACCCCCCCCGCCCCCCCCCCCCCCCCCCCCCCCCCGGAAATAGCTGTTTAACGTGATTCATCCCGAAGTAATTCGGACCGAATTTATTTTTGTCGGAAAATTCGGTCGAAGTGACTGAATCGAATTTTTGAGAAATTCGCCCATCTCTAGATATATCTTCTACTTGTAATATAGTGGTGTGATATGACATTTCCCCAAATTACTGGAAGAATAATACATAGGAGGAGTGGGCAGCCTGAGCAAGAGCGCATGTAGGCTATTCCATTTTATATACAGCACGTGCACAAGTCCACGGTTCTAGTATATCACCTGTCCTTGAATTATTTTATTGGCCACTATATACTTCCTGAGCACATGTTTTAGTCATAGTTATGTGCTACATTTTATATATAGCAAGTAGCTGCAATAATTTCTGATCTTGGCTTTATGGTATTTGCTGCTGTGTACTGCCACCATATACAGGACTGTGCTTTCTGCTGGCGGCGGTGGCAGGATTTCAATTTCCTTCTAATGATCTACTATATGACTGCAGCTACCCTTATAATATAAAATATGAAATTTGTTAAATGTATGTTAAACATAGAGATAACCAGACTTTACCTTTCAAACAGAGAATAATCAGTATTTGTTATGTGATTCCTATATATCAAGCTGCAAGAAGGACTAGAACGATGGGTAGGCAGAGGTAGGACGCTTTATATACAGTGAATGCCAGTTGTAAACTACAGTCAGTACCTGCCTTTAGAATTGGAGTAGAATTGGAGCAGTGATACAGATGGGTGCCGCCCCTTTCCATCTCCCCATTGGCTCCCCTTCAAAGCAATTGTGGTGTGCCAACCAGCAGTCATGGCAGCTGGGAGTCTAAGGGGCCGTTCACACGGCTTATTTGGGCGCGGATTGGTGCCGTACTGCGCGCCGGATTTGCGCTGCAGTACGGCGCCAATCCGTCGCAGTAATTACGGTAATCCACAGTTCTCATAGAAAACAGTGGATTCCGTCGCTCCTCCCCGCTCGGCGAATCCGCCGGGCGGGGAGAAATGCCATGCACATTATCCTAGGCGCATACGCGCGTGATAATGTAAGTCTACGGAAGCCGGAGCGGGCACGCCCGGCCCCCGCACCCGCCCCTTATTCAAGCCGGAATTGTGAGCGCAATCCGGCTCGCAATTACGGCTTGAATAAGCCGTGTGAACCGGGGCTAATGAAGATTTCCGGGCCTGCCATCTTTCTGCCCCTATAAAAGCTACCTGAGGCACAGTATAATAGGAAAGTTGTAATAGCACACTGTTCTACAATGCATTAGTATTGCAGAATAGTGTACAAGGGTTTGCACCTATTAGTAGTACCCTAACCAGTAAAAAATATCCAGTAAAAAAAGCAAAAAAATTAATTAAAGAAAATAAAAGTTTAAAACAGCCCACTCTCCCAATTTTACAAATAAAAAAACGTAAAAAAAATTTTTATAATTGGTATCACCACGTCTGTAAAAGTTCAGTCCATTAATATATAACCTTATATATCCCACATAATGAACCCCTAAAAATACCCAGCGCAGCAGCCAGTGAAGCTTTTTTTCTGCTTGCTGTACCTTCCCATAAATTGGAATAAAAAATTATCAAAAATTCACAGGTATCCAAAAATGGTACCAATGGTGTGCAAGAAATATTCCCACATACAGGTGCAAAGATGGAAAAATTAAAAAGTTATTTGTCTCTTAGAAAATGGAGCTACAAAGCAAATTAAAACATAAAGATGAACATTTCTGAATCATGCTGACCTGCAGAATAAAATAATGTCATTTATACCGCACCTGCAATACAAAATGGCACAATTTTTCTTCCCCAGCTTCACCTACCTGGGACGGACAGATCTGAAGGCATCAGGACCAAGGATTTAAATTTTTGGGGGAGATCAGGGAAGCGCTATTTACCCTATGTGCCAGGGCGCCAGAATGTCTTGTCTCAGTCCTCACTGCAAGTACCAAATACAATAGGATGCTCCACACTAAAACCTGGATGGAGATCAGAGGCGCTGGACAAATCAAATCTTCAAAACCTGGTTAATTTAACTCCAAGACACAAGGTAATGGTATGTGTGGTTATATGCACGCTCCCGCGATCCTCCACCAGAAAGGTACATAAGGAGGAAAAAGAGGTATTGATAGTGAAATATAATACTTAGATAAAATGCTCACTTTATGCAGAGGGCAGGAAGGCAAAGTGCTTAAATCAGCTTAAATGGGTGTTCCCACTATTTTCATCACTGCAGGTCAGCTCATAGCTCGCTTCCGACTAACCATCTCAGAGGATGGGGAGGGTGGTGCTTGCGCCATTCCTTCCTATTCATTTCTATGAGAGTTTTGAAGACAGCCAAGCAAGGGTGCTCAGCCATATTCAGAACTCCAGTAGACATAAATGGGAGGACTGGCGTAAGCGCCACCCTCCTCATTTTTTGAGATGATTGGCTTATAGCTAGCTATAAGCTGACCTGCATCGCTCGTGGGAACATCCCTTTAAAACACAAGCCTCACTAGCCTCTGCTACCACAAGACTGGAAGTAATGCCAATCAGGGTTCTTTAGAAAGCAGGATGCTGCCATAGTCTAATCTCAAAACAACTACAGTGGGCACTGAAGTTCAAAGAAGCGGTAAAATTTATTAATAAAACAGAAGTATACAAAACAGGTAAGAATGCGTTTTGTGAGTACAGTCTACTTTATTAGGTCCTTACATGTCTTAGTCCACCATATACTCTTAAATAACCTGCTAAATCATCCACACAGCTTTCACCAGTGACGAGGGGAGGGGAAGGGGGTGGTGAAGTTTTCTAAAAGGACAGTACTGTGAATATATAAAGAAATTAAAAAAGACACCAAATTATAAATGGCAGCATGGCTACAATAACCTCCACGAGATTACATGGATAAATGAATAATGGAAATACTCATGGAAGGTCATGATCTATAGCAGGGATGTCAAACTCAGGCCTGTTGGCAAAATCTGACCCACAGTGTAATTATATTTGGTCCATGAGTAACAGCCAGGAAGATACAGAAGAAAAGAGCCAGGAACTTTCATTACACTGCTCTCACTACATGGCTTGAGAAACAACTCAGACAGCAGGACAACTGACAAGTATTTTACAGTAGTTTTTTTTTTTTTGTCTCATTAATTGCCGCAGCGGATCTGCGATATCAGACGCCACGTGCCATAGAACAGTACTATATGTTCTAAGTTTTTGGGTCGGATTTCGGATTTAAAATCTGACCTTAGAAAATACGAGCTGTGTAGACAACAGCTCGGATTTTCAATTGTGGTCTACAGGGATAGATTACAACCGGATTTTTGTGAATTCTAAATACTGAATCCGCTTTAAAAACACAACTGTAGTCATGTGGAGATATAGCGTAATAAGGCACAGTGGGGTGAATGATAAGATAAGAGGAGCTCAGGGGAAAAGCCTTCCATAGCCTCAACATTTAACCCTCCCAGTTCCTTCTCAGCCCCACCATCTCTGCAGGCAGCAAAGTACTCAACTGAGATGCAGCAGATAAAAAGTCCTGTGAAAAACACAGGACACGGTGAGTTAACTGACTGCGGTCAGTGCAAATAAAGTGGGCATGAGAAAGAAAAACTTCATCAATAGAGATTTTTTCAATAAATATTAAGTTAGGTCCACGACTTTGTTCAAGTGTTTAATGTTGCCCTGCTGTGCATTTGCGTTTAACACCCCTGATCTATAGCAAGTTAAATAATTTATTTCTATTCATACTTTGAAAGATGACATATTTATATAAAAAATATTTTTAAGATTAAAAGTTATGTTTTATTAGAGTTTGACTATTTATGGCAGCGATTGGCTTAATTTACAACCTTGCTGTAAGGGACACCCTAATCTCGCCATGACTTGCCACACACTTGAACCTCTTCCTAAAATTTACCCTAGTAGTGACAAAGAGACAGAGGATAAACAGAAGACAAACAGGAAACAAACACAAAGAGATAAGAAATGGAGAATAGTCAGTTGGGCTGAGGTCAAACCAGGAGTATGCGCAGTACTGAAGGACAAGATGAGAGAGTAACCAGGAAGACAGGCCAAAATCCAAAGAACCAGCGAAACACCACAGCAGAGCAAAAAAAATAACAGCTAGGACACAAGAAGCAATCACCAGCAGGGCCAGGCCAAGAGAAAGAGATTTAAATACCCCGCCCCAGCCAGGGATTGGCTCAAATGCTTAACCCATCAAGTACCAAACCGCACCCTACTGTGGCTGCAATAAAATCCGTAAAGGGCATTAGCACGGTCCTGAAATCTGATTATAGTTGGTCTGTGAATGTACAAGTTAAAATAACTAAAAATATTACATAGGCTTATAACAATATAAAAAACACTAGAATAGCATATGTAATCAAATTGCATAAAAGAAAATTATAAATAATTGGTGATTACCTAAATCACAGAAAAAAACAAAAACTAAACTAAAAACAAGGAAAGACAGAACAGCTACTAAAGATGGGATAACGAATGTATCTCTTATAAAAATGAATGTAAATCAATCCCATGAAACAAGATCTATTACATGAAGACTTCTGGGTGCAGTTTCTCCAACTTAAAGATATAAATTATCTCTCTTTTTTTCAATATCATGATCGTGCCCGACAGACCCTCAGCTGTGTGCTCTAAGCGCCAGCCACGGCTGGTGCAACATAAAATGTGGTTTATGACATATCAGCTATCACCTCCGTTCTGTTTTCTCTTGTTCTCTATATAAGGAGTCCTCTACCTACCATCCTTGCCTACTATAGAGGTCTTTATGCCTATAGCTAGCCCTTCCTTTCGCATTAGCCTTTCTGGTATTTGACCCTGCTGTTCTCCTGACTTTTCTTTCTCTCTATGATTTTGTACTGCTGCGCCCGACCGGTGTTGACCTGGCTAGTCTGACCCCTCTTATTTGTGTTCTGTCTTTGTTTGTCTGTGTCTTGAGTCTACACTTAATTAGTGTAGCTCCTAGTCTTCTGGTTGGGGCCGACCTATTAAGGAGTCGGGCACCCCCAAAAGGCAGGGACAGTGGTTGGGACCAGTGTCAGGGCCTCACTCTGTTCGTGTCTATTCGTGTGCCCCTGACCGGTCAATGACATTCAACAGGTAGAATCTGTGGCAATCTACAGAATGGCAGGATAGTCCATGAAACAGATAAGCTCTTTGTATGTTTGTTCTATGCTGATTTACAGTAATATGAAGTGGGTGAATAGTACGCCCCACCAGGGGTGCCAATAGGGCAGTACTCCTGTCATGGGCCCTAATCAAAAAGGGTCCCAGTGATATGTTAAAAAATAGGAACTAGTAATGAGTCGGGGCCCAATTTGATTTGGCTGTATGGGGCCCTGTAACGGTTAATAGATGACTGATGGCAGCCACCATATTGTTTGAAACAGTGGCACCACACGGCTTGTCTGGAAGTTCATCTGAGAGGGAATCTCCAAGGTTTTGCCAGTAGATATAGATATAAAAGCTTTCATTTATGACCAATTTCCTTATAGCAGTAGCATCTAGCGTAACCACATTTGAAGAATCCCTTTTCCAGTTCGGGTTGGTGCAAATTGGTCACACGTTTACTTCATACTACAGATCATTGGATATATACTACACTAAGGCTATGTTCACACGGCTTAAAATGGGACGTATTTCAGTCCGTAATTACGCGCCGTACTGCGCAAATTACAGCTGGAATACGTCCCAGTCATTACGTCCCAGAACTAAGGATTACGCATACATGCCAACTCTCCCGCTTTTGGCGGGGGGGTCCCGCTAATGGAGGTCCCCCCCCGCCCTCCCGGCAGAGTTGGCATTCCTCCCGCCTTAATTTACCGCGGCGCAAGAGTGGCGCTGGTGCGCTACTCTTGCGCCGCCGGGCCGCTCCTACAGGCGGGTGAAGCGGCCGAGTCTCGCTGTGCAGGGAGGAGGCAGGAGGGATCGCTCCCTCCTCCCCCTGTATGTACCCGGCCGGTGTGCGCTGTACAAACAGGTCAGCGGCGCAGGGGGAGGGACGCACCTCTGCACTCACTTCCCCTGCGTCGCTGAGGAGATCGGAGATGTCCGGAGCTGCAGGAGCCTGGTGAGGTAAGTGGATTTTATTATTTTATTTTTATTAGCTACATGGGGGGCACTACCTGGCTAACAAAGGGGGCAACTACTTACCTGGCTTCTAAAGGGGGCAACTACCTACCTGGCTACTAAAGGGGGCACTACCTGGCTTCTAAAGGGGGCAACTACCTACCTGGCTACTAAAGGGGGCACTACCTGGCTTCTAAAGGGGGCAACTACCTACTTGGCTTCTAAAGGGGGCAACTACCTACCTGGCTTCTAAAGGGGGCACTACCTGGCTTCTAAAGGGGGCAACTACCTACCTGGCTACTAAAGGGGGCACTACCTGGCTTCTAAAGGGGGCAACTACCTACCTGGCTACTAAAGGGGGCAACTACCTACCTGGCTACTAAAGGGGGCACTACCTGGCTTCTAAAGGGGGCAACTACCTACCTGGCTTCTAAAGGGGGCAACTACCTACCTGGCTACTAAAGGGGGCAACTACCTGGCTTCTAAAGGGGGCAACTACCTACCTGGCTACTAAAGGGGGCACTACCTGGCTTCTAAAGGGGGCAACTACCTACCTGGCTTCTAAAGGGGGCAACTACCTACCTGGCTACTAAAGGGGGCACTACCTGGCTTCTAAAGGGGGCAACTACCTACCTGGCTACTAAAGGGGGCACTACCTGGCTACTAAAGGGGGCAACTACCTACCTGGCTTCTAAAGGGGGCACTACCTGGCTACTAAAGGGGGCACTACCTGGCTACTAAAGGGGGCAACTACCTACCTGGCTACTAAAGGGGGCAACTACCTGGCTTCTAAAGGGGGCAACTACCTACCTGGCTTCTAAAGGAGGCCACTACCTACCTGGCTGCTAAAGGGGGCACTACCTGGCTTCTAAAGGGGGCAACTACCTACCTGGCTTCTAAAGGGGGCACTACCTGGCTTCTAAAGGGGGCAACTACCTGGCTTCTAAAGGGGGCACTACCTGGCTACTAAAGGGGGCAACTACCTACCTGGCTACTAAAGGGGGCAACTACCTGGCTTCTAAAGGGGGCAACTACCTACCTGGCTTCTAAAGGGGGCAACTACCTACCTGGCTACTAAAGGGGCAACTACCTACCTGGCTACTAAAGGGGGCACTACCTGGCTTCTAAAGGGGGCAACTACCTACCTGGCTTCTAAAGAGGGCACTACCTGGCTTCTAAAGGGGGAAACTACCTGGCTTCTAAAGGGGGCAACTACCTACCTGGCTTCTAAAGGGGGCACTACCTGGCTTCTAAAGGGGGCAACTACCTGGCTTCTAAAGGGGGCACTACCTGGCTACTAAAGGGGGCAACTACCTACCTGGCTACTAAAGGGGGCAACTACCTGGCTTCTAAAGGGGGCAACTACCTGGCTTCTAAAGGGGGCAACTACCTACCTGGCTACTAAAGGGGGCAACTACCTGGCTTCTAAAGGGGGCAACTACCTACCTGGCTACTAAAGGGGGCAACTACCTGGCTTCTAAAGGGGGCCACTACCTGACTACTAAAGGGGGCAACTACCTGGCTAACAAAGGTGGCAACTACCTGGCTAACAAAGGGGGCAACTACCTGGCTTCAAAAGGGGGCAAATACCTGGCTATCAAAGGGGGCAAATACCTGGCTACAAGGGGGCATCTACCTGCCTGTAAGGGGCACTACCTGGTTATGGGGGGGCTACTACCTGGCTATAAGGGCATCTACCTGGCTTTCTTCCAAAGCCATTATGCAGTTAGGCGGAGTGGGTGTGGCTTTTTGAAGGGGCGTGTCACACCAAAAAGATGGGCGTGTCCATGCAAATTATTGCCGCGGGGCACTAAGCGCGCCGCCAGATTTAAGCTCCTGCTTTTCCAATTTCAATAGTTGGCAACTATGGGATTACGTCTCCTCTCCCTGCTCGGACAATAAGGCGAGCGGGGAGAGAAGTCACACGTCAATTACTAGCGGCGAATCCACGCGGCTGTTAATGAAAGTCTGTGGGCCGGCGCCCTGCCGGCCCCCCGCTCACTCCCCCGTCCACACGGCGTAATTACGCCCCGCAAATAAGCCGTGTGAACCTAGCCTAAGAAGACGTCCTCTATCAATCGAGCTTACATAGAAATCATGATGTCAAAATGAAGTAAAGTGTGTTAAGGCAGCGTGTGATTTTACCCTCTGCAGATATTATATGCTTCCCTGAATCACTCGGAGAACATTTCCTGTTAGTGACAAATGTGCTTCTAAGCAAAACAATTGCCATGTCTTCTCACTCGCTGACTTTGCAGCATAGCAGGAGGACTTACTGGATGAATGATTCACATAGAAATATTTTCATTGAAGCTTTTGTCTCAGAATAAACTTGTTGCATGTTTTTCTTCCAGTCAGAAGATGTAGGAACAAGTGTGTGCCATGTAGGAGGACATTGTGCAAACGAACATGGTCATCGCATGTGTAGCCTGCATTGTGTTATACAGATTAAGCTACAGGACTCTATTGTAGTCACAATTCCTAAATATACAGTGGTCCTTCAAGTTACAGTAGCCCCGGGGTACAACATTTTCAAAGTGCACTACGCTTTCATGTGACATTGTATGTTGAGTGTGGTTTCAAGATACAGTGTCTCAGACACTGATCCAGCCAGTTATCATGAACAGTTTACTTGTGAAACCTTGGTATTAGTGCAGTACATGCAGTGAATGGCGGTCTAGTAGCGTCTCTCTACAGTACAGCGCGGTACTACATGTCCTGTACTGCTCTTACATGTATTAGTGAGGTGCATGCAGTGATTGGGAGTCTATTAGAGCCTCTTTACAGTACAGTGCAGTACTACATGTCCTGTACTGATCTTACATGTATAAGTGAGGTGCATGCAGTGATTGGTGGTCTAGTAGCGCCTCTCTACAGTACAGTGTGGTACCGCATGTCCTGTACTGCTCTTACATGTATTAGTGAGGCACATGCAGTGATTGGCGGTCTAGTAGCGCCTCTCTACAGTACAGTGTGGTACCGCATGTCCTGTACTGCTCTTACATGTATTAGTGAGGTACATGCAGTGATTGGCGGTCTAGTAGCGCCTCTCTACAGTACAGTGCGGTACTACATGTCCTGTATTGCTCTTACATGTATTAGTGAGGTACATGCCGTGATTGGTGGTCTAGTAGCACCTCTCTACAGTACAGTGTGGTACCGCATGTCCTGTAATGCTCTTACATGTATTAGTCAAGTATTTGCAGTGACTGGTGGTCTATAGCACCTCTCTACAGTACCATAGTAAATGTACTGTACTGCTGTAACATGTATTAGTGAGGTGCATGCAGTGATCAGCAGTCTAGTAGTGCCTCTCTACAGTACAGTGTGGTACCGCATGTCCTGTACTGCTCTTACATGTATTAGTGAAGTATCTGCAGTGATTGACGGTCCAGTAGCGCCTCTCTACAGTACATTGCAGTACTACATGTCCTGTACTGCTCTTACATGTATTAGTGAGGTTCATGCAGTGATTAGCAGTCTAGTAGCGCCTCTCTACAGTACAGTGTGGTACTTCATGTCCTGTACTGCTCTTAGATGTATTAGTGAAGTACATGCATTTATTGGCGGCCTAGTAGCGCCTCTCTACAGTACAGTGCGGTACTACATGTCCTATACTATTCTTTACATGAACCTGGATGAGCAGCTCCTTAGGGCATCAGGTGAGGGCCTCATTTTCTTTTTTTCAGGTCTAATGTGTATAAAGTACATAATCCAAACAATCTCCTATCCTCACCATAGAAAGTGATCTCCAGCTTCCAGCGGCTCTTTCTTACTGTTATATGTAAGGACTTGCGTAATCTGTATTAGTTATCTGCATGACTTTTTTAATCCTCATTTTGCATTATGTTGAGGGTCACATTTTTGGGCTTCAGAACCAGTTACCAGTTTTCCATAGAGTTATGACTTCAACGTGCAATGGTCATACCGGAACCATTTAACATTGTAAGTTGAGGGACTAATACATTTTCTTTTCCAGATTGCTAAAGTGATTTTATCATTATGTCAATGTTTAATGTTTTTTCCCAGTTATCGGCTTGACTATTCAAATAATATATTCTGGACTATTAGCGTTATCACTAGAGCACAGTATAATGAATGATATTACTAAGGTTTATATGTTTTTATAGTATGTTTACCTGAGATTATTCTTTTGCACCAGGGGCTGTTTTTATCTTGTACTCCCCCAAAAGCATTGTAATAGATATATATAATATAAACTAGACTATAAAATAATATTTTTTATAATGTATTAAAATACTTTCTGTATCAATTTTCTGTGGTCTTTAAGAACCCTGCTTGTTATCATTCAATAGGAACCTTCATTGGCTATTTCCAATAGATAAAAATCGTCCTGATGATTTGATGATGGTCACACACCTAGTTTGTTGATAGAGGTAGAGAAGCTGAGCTCTGTGATATACATGGCTATATGATAGAGGAGAGAAGCTGAGCTCTGCGATATATAGGGTTATATGATAGAGGAGCTGAGCTCTGTGATATATAGGGTTATATGATAGATGAGAGAAGCTGTGCTATGTGATATATATGGATATATTATATGAGAGAGAAGCTGAGCTCTGTGATATATAGGGTTATATTGTAGAGGGAGAGGAGCTGAGCTCTGTGATATATAGGGTTATATGATAGAGGAGAGAAGCTGAGCTCTGTGATATATAGGGTTATATGATAGAGGAGAGAAGCTGAGCTCTGTGATATATAGGGTTATATGATAGAGGAGAGAAGCTGAGCTCTGTGATATATAGGGTTATATGATAGAGGAGAGAAGATGAGCTCTGTGATAAATAGGGTTATATGATAGAGGGAGAGAAGCTGAGCTCTGTGATATATAGGGTTATATGATAGAGGGAGAGAAGCTGTGCTCTGTGATATATAGGGTTATATGATAGAGGAGAGAAGCTGAGCTCTGTGATATATAGGGTTATATAATAGAGGGAGAGGAGCTGAGTCCTGTGATATATAGGGTTATATGATAGAGGAGAGAAGCTGAGCTCTGTGATATATAGGGTTATATGATAGAGGAGAGAAGCTGAGCTCTGTGATAAATAGGGTTATATGATAGAGGGAGAGAAGCTGAGCTCTGTGATATATAGGGTTATATGATAGAGGGAGAGAAGCTGTGCTCTGTGATATATAGGGTTATATGATAGAGGAGAGAAGCTGAGCTCTGTGATATATAGGGTTATATAATAGAGGGAGAGGAGCTGAGTCCTGTGATATATAGGGTTATATGATAGAGGAGAGAAGCTGAGCTCTGTGATATATAGGGTTATATGATAGAGGAGAGAAGCTGAGCTCTGTGATATATAGGGTTATATGATAGAGGAGAGAAGCTGAGCTCTGTGATATATAGGGTTATATGATAGAGGAGAGAAGATGAGCTCTGTGATATATAGGGTTATATGATAGAGGAGAGAAGCTGAGCTCTGTTTGATATATAGGGCTATATGATAGAGGAGAGAAGCTGAGCTCTGTGATATATAGGGTTAAATGATAGAGGGAGAGAAGCTGAGATATGTGATATATAGGGTTATATGATAGAGGAGAGGAGCTGAGCTCGGTGATATATAGGGTTATATGATAGAGGAAGAGAAGCTGAGCTATGTGATATATAGGGTTATATGATAGAGTAGAGAAGCTGAGCTCTGTTAGAGGGAGAGGAGCTGAGCTCTGTGATATATAGGGTTATATGATAGAGGAGAGAAGCCGATCTCTGTGATATATAGGGTTATATGATAGAGGAGAGAAGCTAAGCTCTGTGATATATAGGATTATATGATAGAGGAGAGAATCTGAGCTCTATGTTATATAGGATTATATGATTTGGAGCAAGATTTCTGAGTAAAAAGAATAAAAAAAATCGAATTAAAAGTGGACCTGCTGCTTATCCCGTCCACATATAGTGATTGACAGTTTTCTCCATATACATACAGATACAGGGAAAGGTGTCAGTGACTGTGTGAGTATTTCTATATTGGACACCTATGGTATATTTATGTGGATATGCTATACATGTCTGATAGATGTTGGTCCCACCTCTGGGACATGCACCTACCACTAGAGCTAGGATCCACTTACTCCAACTCCTCTTCTATGTCAGGACAGACTGAGAGGTGGCCGCACATGTGTGACTTTCTCTGTTCACTTCAATGAGAGTGGCGCACACAGCAGAGCACAATTACTGAGCTTCACTCATAAATCCTATAGAAGTGAATAGAGAGATTGCAGCCACTTCTCCATTTTATGCTTCAGCACAGACAAGAACAGCAGGGTAGGGAACCCCCCAGGGGTGGGACGATGGGTAGGAAAGGGGGAGCAAATAGGTATGGAGTGGGCTGAATTTTACATTAGAAGCATGGGGGTGGGGAGCTACATGCCTTATTTGCCTAGGGCACCAGAATACCTTGTCCCAGACCCGGAACACCTATTCCAAAAATAGGTGTGGGCCCCAGAAATCTCCGCCGACATGCTATACATGTTTTAGATGGGAATACCCCTTCAACATTTTATTTATCTGATTCTGCGTTATAACTGTTTTAAACAAATTTGGGAGGCAAGAAATATGGTGGCCATTACTGCTCCACAAGAAGTTTTGTCACCCTCTTTATACCATAATCTAGCTATGTGGTTATATACACCCCCTTGTATTGCTAAAAATAAGCAGATTTGTCTTTAGTCTCAAAAGTCTTGGTGGCCTGCAATAATAATTGTAATTGTTGTCCAGCTTTTCTAAAATAGAAACAAAATTAGAAATAAAAGTTAAAGTTTAAAGTATTTTAACAATGAAATAGAAGCAAGCGGGTTCATTTCTTAATGTTTTTTTCAGCGAGTAATATTTATGATGAAGCTCCAGCTGTTTACACTATGGGGGCTCCCATCTGTCCTCGTGGCCGGCTATCTATCACTCTCTTGAGATATTCGTCTGCTGTGTTGCAGGGTGTTAATATTGTTCTTTCCCAGGCAGAATCCATTGCTGGCTCATATCTCTGTTTTCTTTCCAGGGGCAGGTAAACACATATAAGCACATTTCGAACTCATCCTCCCATCCAGAGACATTCAGTCTGAAAGTAACAAGAAAATGTAAAGTAATGAAGACAAATAATCAATGTTAGCCTAAGACACAGACAATCTGTTCACTGGTCGTGACATTGTAGAAACCAAGTCACTAAAGAGGACAGAAATGCTCGCTCGTGGTTGTCAATACTAAAATGTGTACATACAAGGGACATGTATTTATCACGGAATTACAATTCCCATCAGCATTTTTCACTATTAGCTCTATTAGGTTTCCACTGCTATTATGTGCTCTCATTAAATGAACACATGCAATTCACATCAAGCATCAGTCAGTCAAATCCAAGCCAGAGGCCAATTCAGAAGGAAGCCTTAAAATAAACAGAGAATGCTACATAAAGAGAAGGAAAATAAGCCTTGCAGCAAGAATGTAATGGTAACGGAGGGAGCCCATGACTAAGGCAGGATTCAGACATTGATGGCATATCGCTAGGTGCCCATATCTGGGACCTGCACCCATCTTGAGAACGAGCAGAAAGGTGGTTGGGACTCTCCCATTGAAATGAAGGAGAGTTTCGAGTACAGCCGTGCGGCACTACTTGGAACTTGTAGAGATGCATCTATCTGACTTTGACAGTATATCCTAATGATATGCCATCAATGTCTAAAGTGAGAGAAGACCTCTAAAGGGTTTTTTGGTTTAGTGGGTTGCACGTAGGGAAAAGAGCTAGGGAGGTTTTATATAGGGGGGTGGCTTGAGGATAAGGGGCCTCTTTGGATTAGATTTAGCAAGTTAACCACCCACCCATCCTTGAGTTAGGAGCGCTGGTGGGTTAATTTTCTTGTTGCAGCGACAGCAATAGGGGGTATTTTCTCAAGGCCTTGGTGGTTAAAATTTTGCTGAGAAAAGTTGGGTAAAAAGTATGCGCCACTTTGGCTATTGCCAACAGTATGGTGATATGGTAGTTGATAGCTGGAGTTTGGTTATTGTGGGCAAGATCTCCAGGAAGAGTTAGGCCATGTCCCCACGGCACGGGTTTGCGGACGGTTTTACAGACGGTTTGCGGTTTCGCAGACCGTCTGAAAAACCGTCCGCAAACGAGCACAACGGGCTTCTATGGAAAACCCGTGCAGCAGTCCCCACTGCACGGGTTTTCCACCCAGTGGTTTTTCAAACCGCCGGCCGCCAGAAAAACATTGTGCTTGCACATTCTTCCGTCCGGTTTTCGGATGGAATATGTGCAAGTGATTGGGAAGGGGGAGGGCTTTTCTCCGCTCATCGTGAAAAGCCGGACAAATACCGGTCAGATAAACAGACCGGTATTTGTCCATTGCCATGTAAATGGGACCTTATAGGTCTCCAAACTAGATGCCCTTGGGTGAGGTGGACCATGGCTGAATGTAAATGGAGACCTACTTATACATAAGTACACGGAAAGCGGTTAGTTGGTCAGAAAATTGCAAGTGCCTTTGCATACCCATCTTGCTGGTGCTTTAAAAAGTTTATTGTTATTGGAGGTTTTTGGGTGTATATATATTTATAGATAATTTCTATTATTTGTATAATTTGTAAAGATGTTTTATTTTTGATATTAAATGGAAACTGTGTTCTTTCACCAGTATTGAGTCCTATATTTTTTAAGGTGGGGAATGGTTTTATAGTTGGGGTCAGGCACAGCAGATATAGACTATCGGTAACGTCATGAGTTTAAACAATGTGCGTTATTCCCGGTTAGTTATACTTGCACATGCACTACTTCTCTTTTACCATTTAGTTTGTTTTATATATTTATTACAACTATATACAGATCACCCATCACAATAAAACCACCTGGCTAATGTTATGTAGGACCCCCATGAAAACAGCTCTGAACCACCAAGGCATGGACTCCAAAAAACTTCTGATGTTGTCCTGTGGTATCTGGCACCGAGGTGTTAGCAGCAGATCCTTTAAGTCATGTAAGTTGCAAGGTGCTGCCTTTATGGACCAGACTTTTGTTTTCAAGAACAACCCACATTTTTTTATTCAGACTGATATATGGGTAACTTGGAGGCCAAGTCAACACCTTGAACTCTTTGTCATAATCCTGAAACCATTCCTAAACAATCATGCAGTGTGGCAGAATACATTACCCTGCTGACAAAAGCCACTGGCACTGGAAAGTACATTGCCATGAAGGGTTATACTTGTTCTGCAATAATCCTTGGGTAGATGGTAAATGTCAAAGTAACATGCACAAGAATACAAGTGGCCAAGGTTTTCCAGGAGAACATTACACTCCCTCTGCTGGCTTGCCTTCTTCCCAGTGCAGGAAAAATGTGATCAGACCAAGCCACCTTCTTCCATTGCGAAATGGTTCTGTCTGATACTTACATGCCCATTGTAACCACTTTTGTTGGTGGACAGGGGTCTGCATGGGTTATGCAGTCCCCACATACAGAAAGCTGCAATGTACTGTGTGTTCTGACATCTTTCTTTCATAGTCAGCAGTATTCATGTTAGAAATGTGTGATACACTAACTCTTATGAGAAATAAGACTCCACAAGCACTTGGACCACACTTGTTAGTTGTAAACCTTACAAGACCTGGTGACACCTCACAAGACCTGCCATTTTGGAAATGCTCTGCCAAATCATTTAGCCATCATAATTTGGCCCATATCTACTGTAAGGGTCCATCTGTATGGCATGGTTTATTGGTCGGATTTTCAGACAGTTTGCGGATTTGGAAATAATCTAAAAACCGACCAGAAGCCATCCCCACAGACTTTTATAGAAAATCCATTCAGTAGTTTACAGTAAACAGATTTTCAGCCAGACGGCTTTTCAGCTGCCGGCATTCCAAAAAACTTTGAACATGCTCAATCTTCCGCATGGTTTTTGGGCAGAAGATGTGCAGTTCAACGTTTATGGGGAACAGGCGAATCTGCAAACCACGGACAGAACTGTTCCCCAAAACCATGCTAAAGATGACAAAATACTGGCTTGATTCTTACATGGAATCCAAATAGCATTTTACATATGCTGTGTGGACACACCCTAAGTAACTCAGATCATTACTCTTGCCTGTTTTCCTTGCTTCCCAAAATCAACTTTAACAAATGCTTGGCTGGTTCTACATTTCCTTTAGAAGTAAATGGAGAGAGCTATGTAGATGGACAGCCACCTAGCTGTCACCTATGTAAATGGCAGCCAGCATTCTTCACGTGCACATTTGATGGTCATTTATGACATATCCTTTGGATATGCCATACATGTTTATGTTGGGAATAATGTTTGTAGTCATATGTTTTATGTCCATACTTATGGCGATTTCCACATTGTCATAGTGGGTGCCGTCCATGTATAAGATACAATTACTTTAAGTATATGGGAATACCTACGTATTGTATTTCACATGGACTCTCCAAACAATAGCCAGTAAATTAGACAGGAATGTAGACTAGGCTCCTTTGTCCAGAATACATAATGTCCTGCACTTTACACAGACAGAACATCCATCACACACCTGAAGAACTCCTCATTTTCAGACTGTTTACCTGGTGGATGTCATAAAAGTAAATCACACTCCCATTATTTTTCCACCTAAGATAATGATATGATAACATTATATATGTTTTCAGCAATTTCAAGCAATATGTGGTAAAATGTACACCCATCTTATTGGGGATCTGTTACAATCATGCAACATGTTTATAGGTTTATCTCAATTCATATTATGCAGTATCTCACAAAAGTGAATACACCCCTCACATTTTTGTAAACATTGTATTATGTTTTTTCATGGGACAACATTGAAGATATGACACTTTCATAAAATGTAAAGTAGTCAGTGTACGAGTTGTATAACTTGTATAAATTTGGTGTGTCTTCAAAACAACTCAACACACAGCCATCAATGTCTAAACTGCTGGCAACAAAACTGAGTACACCCCAAAGTGAAAAAAGACAAATTGTGCCCAAAGTGTCAATATTTTATGTGGCCACCATTATTTTCCAGCACTGCCTTAACTCTCTTGGGTATGGAGTTCACTAGAACTTCACCAGTTCCAGCCACTGAAATCCTCTTTCACTCCTCCATGGTGACATCTTGGCGTTGGTGGATGTTAGAGACTTTGCACTTCTCCACTTTCGTTGAGGATGACTCACAGATGCTCAATAGGGTTTAGGCTTGGAGACATGCTTGGACAGTCCAGCACCTTTACCCTTTTTTTCTTTAGCAAGGTAGTGGTGATCTTGGAGGTGTGTTTGGGGTCTTTATCATGTTGGAATACTGCCCTGTACTACTTCAGTATATCACAGTACATGTTGGCATTCATGGTTCCTTCAATGAACTGTAGCTCCCCACAGCCAGCAGCACTCAAGCAGCCCCCAACTATGATACTCCCACCACCATGCTTGACTGTAGGCAAGACACACTTGTCTTTGTGCTCCGCACCTGGTTGACACCATCTGAACTATATAAGTTTATCTTGGTCTCATCAGACCACAGGAAATGGTTCCAGTAATCCATGTTGTTAGCCTGCTTGTCTTCATCAAACCATTTGTGGGCTTTCTTGTGCATCCTCTCTAGAAGAGGCTTTCTTCTAGGACAACAGCTATGCAGACAAATTTGATGCAGTGTGTGGTGTATGGTCTGAGCACTGACAGACTGACCACCCTCCCTCCCCCTTTAACCTCTGGAGCAATGCTGGCAGCACTCATACGTCTATTTTTAAAAGACAACCTTTGGATCTGATGCTGAGCACACGTACACAATTTCTTTGGTCGACCGTGGCAAGGCCTGTTCTGAGTGAAACCTGTCTTGTTAAACTTCTGTATAGTCTTGGTCAGCGTTCTGCAGCTCAGTTTCAAGATGTTGATAATTTTCTTATAGCCTAGGCCATCTTTATGTAGACCAACAATTCCTTTTTTCAGATCCTTAGTTCTTTGCCATGAGGTGCCATGTTGAACTTCCAGTGACCAGTATGAGGGTGAGAGTCATAACACCAAATTTAACACACCTGCTCCCCATTCACCTGAGACCTTGTAACACTAATGGTGTCACATGACACCACAGAGGAAAAATGGCAAACTGGGCACAATTTGTACATTTTTACTTATGAGTGAACTCACTTTTGTTGCCAGCAGTTTAGACATTGATGGCTTTGTGTTGAGCTATTTTGAGGGCACAACAAATTTACACACTCATATAATCTGCACACTAGCTACTTTACCTTGTATCAATGTGTCATATCTTTAGTGCTATCCCATGAAAAGATATACTGCAATATTTACAAAAATGTGACGGGTGTACTCAGTTTTGTGAGATACTGTATGTAGAGATAATATATTATAAAGACAATGGTCCTTCAAAATTTTCCATATAGCACACAGTTTGCAGATTCCAATTGATACTTTTGTATACCCAGAGTCGGCATTTTCCCTAATAGCCAGTGGATGGCACCAAAGCCCCAAGAAAAAGTGCAGGAAGAGGGGAAGCCCAGGAAAATCAGAGGGAGGAGTTAGTTCCTGGCAGCTGTTAGAGAGGAGACAGTTGTGGGTGCGAGAGGACTGTGCCTCTTTTAAAAAAATACTGAGATCTACTGAGTATAGACAGGCCCCAAATAGAGACGCCAGGAGACAGATGCAGCATGGTTGACATAAAGGGACCATGTGTGGATGAAAAGGGAAACTCCCGTCCCACACGCAATATCAGCATACTTGCCAACTTTTGGAAGTGACCTTCAGGGAGATTTTGAATTGCAGCTTGCCGCCTTGATGGTTTGAATGGGCCACATCCCCTGTTTTACATGACACACCCCTTTTCACATCTGTTTAACAGGTTTGGAGGAAAGCTGATAAGGGAATGAGGTATCATTCAGCTTCACTGGATGTTGGATCTCCTAACCAGTATCCACCCTGGGTAACAGCACATGGATCAGCTTTCCTTCATAGCCCAGCTACAATGTGGTCTCTATGCACCAAGTGATGTCAGGGCAGCATCTCATGATGCTTTACCCTGGCACCAACACTATATAAAGAGCAACCCACGGCCTGTGAGAAAAAGTCCCCAGATGTATAAACTGGTTCAGCTGCCGTATAAGCTTAGGCTAAAACCAACCAAATATTGTCAACTTGTGACTATGTTTGGCCCCTTTTCAGCCATATACACTGCACTAGTGTATATAGTACGCTGCACTAGTGTATATAGTACGCTGCACTTTTTTGGAGCGTTTTTTCGGCACGGTTTTTGCCCTGGCTATTAATTTTTATGGGAGGAAACCTCATTAAAACCTCATCAAAAACCTCTTCTGAAGAAGCGCGTTTCAGGTGAGGTTTTGATACAATATTATTTCTCCATTTAGAAAGTGCCATGTATAACGCCACATAATAATACTTTTTGTTCCTCTCAAGCACTGTGGCTCAGATGTGTCTGCTACCTTTTCACTCCCTATACTAATGCCCCTACTTAATACTTTATTTGGTTCTCTTCAATGGATGGTGGCACCCGAAAATAAACATTGCGGGAGACTAAGCAAAACCGTAATTCTTGCTCACATTGCACCAAAATAACTATTATACATGTCATGAGCAATGCAGCTTCTTCAAACTGTTGCTCTGACAGGGAGCCAAGAGTTGGGCCCCATTCTAATGATAGGCCATCATTTTTTAAAGCTTGGACAACCCCTTTAATGATCAAGTCGGATCAACCTGATGCATATGGTATAGTAGTCAATAAATACCTGACTTCGACTTGCCCAGTTCCGGTGTTTCAAATGTTTATAGAGCAAGGAGGTGAGTCATGGGGATGCCAGTTTTACAAAAATGAATTAGGCCTTGAAGCTTATTGAATTGCATTGTGATGACAGGTGGAGCGGGGAGGTGTTGGAACGTGCAGCCTTTAACACAGTGAGGAAAGTAAAAACAAGAAGAGATTCCATTTCGATGAGTGTAGCCTGAGAAGGTTCTGCTCCAGAGACAATATTCGGTGTGGCTGGAGTGATGAGTGAGACATACAGTCCATGCAGAGGTGTACATTCACACAGTATATGAAAACATGGTTGGGGCTCACGTCGGAGTTAGATTAGCAATGTTTTATCTTGGATAACAATGCACCAGGTGCTTTTCTCCAATTACTCAGGAAGCAAAACATATTTTTTGACATGTAACCTTACCCCCAATTAATTAGGTACAATGCTGGCAAGCAGATGCTTAGCATTTATATACTTAGAACCACTCATGTGTGTGCACATTTATCACTCTTCACACAATACATATGTTGGCATTTCATTTTACAGTTCTCTTATATACAGTGCTCGCTGACTGGTTCATTTCTGAAATGTCCTTCAATTGTTCCATAGCCCAAAGTGTAGAAACCTCTGCTGCCTGCACTGCCCTCAATCAGTGACCTATTACAGATCAGTGTTGTATGGATATGTAATAGAAAACAATGGGCCCATAATGGACCTCAGAGTGTCTCTAATTTAAAGGGGTTGGCTCACTACAAGGATTGCTTTTTATGTTAAAGATCTTGCAAAACAAGTCACTTTGCAATATTTGTCCATTAACAGTGTCCTACCTATTGCTAGATATCCCCTCTTGTATGGGCTGCATCAGCTCCTGTGGTCGCTATAGCTACAGACCTGTTTGTTCTCTCCTGATAGGCTGCCAGCGCTGGTTGCTATAGCTACAGACCTGGCTTCTACTGCAGCCTAGTGGAAGCCAGTAAACACGCCCCTGAATTCAAAATGAAACCAAGAAAACAGGACTTGGTTTACATGAATATATTTTGGCCCAAGCAGGCAGATAACTCAGAACCTAAAATAAAGTTCCATATCTGGAGCTACTTCTGTATCAGTGAACAGCGTTAAATAAGCGAGACAAAACAAAAAAAATAGATGTCATCACCTAAAATTCATGCAAAAGTTTAAACCAAAATGTACGTAGGACTACCTGATATATAATCAATAAGTAAACATATACAATAGACTACACCTATTATATCTAAAGAATAAAAATAAAAACTTTTTTACAAAAATTCAACCGGAAGAAAAGACAGCGAGCCACAAAAACACAAACTGTGTGTAATCCAGGTTTAACCACTGGGTGGGATAGAAAGACATACATGAGAGAGGACTTTATACTTTTCCACAACCCTAATAGAGTCTTACATTTATAAAAGGTGCAATCTAGTGTACATGTTTTCTTTTGGTTATACACTTGAATTAGAATTTCCCTAGTATACATTACTTTGTTAGGCCAAATTTACCCACATTTGAGTCAAAAAACATAAATCATGGGACATTTACGCTCATTTTAACAGAGAAAAGGGGAATTAATAACTCAAAAGAAAAAACCGGAAACACGGCCATACTCACAGCTAGGAAGCTGAAATGAGACTAAACACAGAAACAGAGGCAGCACAAGCCCCCATGCTACTTAAGAAAAATAACCCAGGTGCAGTTAATGGTGGTAGTCAATACATCCCCACCACTAGGGGGACAAAAAAACTGCACCTTAAATTGGCATAAGTTCACATAGCTTTGCAAAAAAAGCCACAATACCATAAAATTTGGAACTGTACAAAATGCAAAAATACCCGTAAGTAGCATGGGGGCTTGTGCTGCCTCTGTGCTGTGTTTAGTCTCATTTCAGCTTCCTAGCTGTGAGTATGACATTTACGCTCAACCACATTTCATGAGCTATTGCCTCCAAAACAACCAGAAATACAAATTTGCATTTAGCTTCTTTCGTATAATGTCCCATGTAAATAAGGACTGCTCGAACATATAATTTGGGTGATTTGATACTAAATAAAAATCCAGCCAACTGTTCTCCCGACACTGTGAGCAGAGTATAGGCTGGCCATAGACATTTGTGTTGGCAGATCCTCTATTTAGGGTAGGATTCATGGATAACCTCAGGTTGGTCGGATACGTTGACTTCCTTTCCAAAAAGGTTTCTGGCATCATAATTATAATGACAAGGAGTAAATTTAAGGTGTATTCACCAGTGAGTCAGAGCTTAACAGTGAAGAGGTGAACTCCCCTGACAAGTCTTTATGATCCCTCGAGGCATAACTTATCCATAACGTCATTGAGTTTACCCTTCACTTCTGATTCCTATACATTCAATAAATTGTTACAAGAAAATCAACTAAATCCTTTAATAGTGATGATGCAATCTCAGATTATCCTAATTCTCTTCAATAACATCTTTATTTTTCTGCATTCTTGACTTGTCACTTATATCATGAGGCAATTCACTATCCTTTATCCATAGATAATGAAGCAGAAAAAAACCGAAAAGAAAAAACAGACTGAGAAAGAAATGGTTTTCCATAGCTTTGTTACTAATACTTAAACAGATTATAGTGCATTATATACTGTTATTTACCATACAATACACTATACAATATCCCTAAACTTAAATATACTATTAACAATTTGCATATACTTTACATCACTATTTTTATTCCTAATTTAACAAATTTCATGTAATTTTTTTTCCATTCATTTACATAGTTGCTTTCAAAATTCTGCTGGTTGCCTTTGGAAACAGACAGCAGTGTATCTCTACTTCATTGTCGGACATATAACCTAACATAACATATAACATGTAACAGCTAAACTCCCACAATGCATTCTTATACTGTAGTAGGAAATCTGAATTTAGTTTAATTAATAATAACATAATTAGGTATTGTTGGAAAAGACACAAGTCCATAATGTCCAACCTATAATCCTGCAGTGTTGATCCAGATGAAGTCAAAAACCCCTGTGAGGCAGATGCCAATTGTACCATACGAGAAGAAAAATTCCTTCCCCACCCTAATCTGGTACTCAGGATAAATACCTGGATTAACATCCTATCACTAAAATCTAGTCCCCATATCCTGTAATATAATTTCAAACAAAGGCATCTAAAACCTTCTAAACCCCATCTGTGATGATAGTGAAACCTTATTTCCTCTAGTCCTAAAGGATGCCCACTTGTCATTGTTACAGGCCTAGCAGTAAAAAGATCATGCAAGAGATCTGTGTACCATCCTTTTACATACAGTGCCTTGTGAAAGTATTCGGCCCCCTTGAAGTTTTCAACATTTTGCCACATTTCAGGCTTCAAACATAAAGATATAAAATTTTTATTTTTTTGTGAAGAATCAATAACAAGTGGGACACATTTGTGAAGTGGAATGAAATTTATTGGATATTTTAAACTTTTGTAAAAAATAAAAAAACTGAAAAAAGGGGGCGTGCAAAATTATTTGGCCCCCTAAGTTAATACTTTGTAGCGCCACCTTTTGCTGCAATTACAGCTGCAAGTCGCTTGGGGGTATGCATCAGTTTTACACATTGAGAGACTGAAATTCTTGCCCATTCTTCCTTGGCCACAGCTGGAGCTCAGTGAGGTTGGATGGAGAGAGTTTGTGAACAGCTGGAGCTCAGTGAGGTTGGCTTGGAGAACCGTTTTGTTTGGAACAGCTGGAGCTCAGTGAGGTTGGATGGAGAGCCTTTGTGAACAGCATTTATCAGCTCTTTCCACAGATTCTCGATTGGATTCAGGTCTGGACTGTGACTTGGCCATTCTAACACCTGGATAAGGTTATGGGAACCTTCCATTGTAGATTTTGCTTTATGTTTGGGATCATTGTCTTGTTGGAAGATAAATCTCCGTCCCAGTCTCAGGTCTTTTGCAGACTCCAACGGGTTTTTTCTTCCAGAATGGTCCTGTATTTGGCTCCTCCATCTTCGCATCAATTTTAACCATCTTCTCTGTCCCTGCTGAAGAAAAGCCCAAACCATGCTGCTGCCCCCACCATGTTGTGACAGTGGGGATGGTGTGTGTTCAGGGGGATGAGCTGTGTTGCTTTTACGCTAAACCTATCGTTTTGCATTGTGGCCAAAAAGTTTGATTTTGGTTTCATCTGAGCAGAGCACCTTCTTCCACATGTTGGTGTCTCCCAGGTGGCTTGTGGCAAACTTTAAAAGGACTTTTTATAGGGTATCTTTGAGAAATGTCTTTCTTCTTGCCACTCTTCATATAAAGGCCAGATTTTTTGCAGTGTACGACTGATTGTTTCCTATGGACAGACTCTCCCACCTCAGCTGTAGATCTCTGCAGTTCATCCAGAGTGATCATGGGCCTCTTGGCTGCATCCTCTGATCAGTCTTCTCCTTGTTTGAGATGAATGTTTAGAGGGACGGCCGGGTCTTGGTAGATTTGCAGTGTCTGATACTCCTTCCATTTCAATATGATCGCTTGCACAGTGCTCCTTGGGATGTTTAAAGTTTGGGAAATCTTTTTGTATCTAAATCCTGCTTTAAACTTCTCCACAACAGTATCACGACCTTCCTGGTGGTGTCCTTGGTCTTCATGATGCTCTCTGCGCTTTAAAACAGAACCCTGAGACTATCACAGAGCAGGTGCATTTATATGGAGAACTTGATTACACAAGGTGGATTATATTTATCATCACATCCATTTAGGACAACATTGGATCATTCAGAGATGCTCACTGAACTTCTGGAGTGAGTTTGCTGCACTGAAAGTAAAGGGGCCGAATAAAATAAAATTTCAGTTTTTAATTTTTTACAAAAGTTTAAAATATCCAATAAATTTCATTCTACTTCACAATTGTGTCCCACTTGTTGTTAATTCTTCACAAAAAAAATTAAATTTTATCTTTATGTTTGAGGCCTGAAATGTGGCAAAAGAATGAAAAGTTCAAGGGGGCCGAATACTTTCGCAAGGCGCTGTATTTGTACATGCTAATTACATTGCTTCAAAGCCATTTTTTTTCCAAGTTGAATAACCCCCAAGTTTTATAGTTTACCGTGGTATTGTAATAAACCCATTAAACCAATTT